>UCOJ01000405.1:0-111304 GCA_900474305.1 Cecidostiba fungosa
ACCCTACACCCTACACGAAATAACTACACATATATTTGCTACACGAAAATACTCTACACAGAAATTTATTACACACAAATATCCTACACACATTTTTCATTATTTTACTACACTACAAAACTCTATAGAATCGTGTAAACTATTGTTACAACAATGGATAATAATAGGTTATACGATTGTGCACAGTTTTGTGGTGTAGTAAAATAATCAAAAATGTGTGTAGTAAATGGTCATTTCGCGGCCTCCGGCAAAAAAAAAACATATATGCAACCGCGGGCTCACAATGGATCAATCCCGACGAATGCGATATTTTTGCCCTCGGGGAGCTTTGGGACCTCGCTCCGCTCGGGTCCAAAGTCCCCCTCGGACCAAAAAGCTCGCATTCGCCAAGACGATCCATTTCGCGCCCTTGGTGCATAATGTACTATTCTATATTGCTCCATACGTATTCAAATTTTGGGGCCTCAATTGTGATGATAAAAGAAGGTTTTATACCAATTTTGAGCATTTTACATTCATTAAAACTCAATTTATTACATGAAAACCATTAATTATTATGAAAAATCAAGCTTTTTGCAAAAGTTCCATGCGCAAAGTGGTTCAACTTTGCAAATCCAAAAAATTTGGATATACATTTCGACCCCTATTTTACAAAAGTTAGTATTTTTTATAACTAGAACTCGCATTGTTCATATATAATAATTCAAGAATTTATTAAACAATTAAAACCTTTAAGAACCCTATAATTTAATAATGTTCATAATTAAACAAATATTTCTAGAACAGATACCTAAACAAAAAAAAATAACTTCTTTTTAAAATGTTCCAAAGAATATGCATATAAATTTTCAAGAGGATTAGTAATAAAAATCTTACTCAACTGCTTACTATAAAACTAGTAATACTTTGAGTTTCGACATCAGGTTGGTCTCAAAATGTTCTTAAGAATATAAGCACTTAAGTAAACATATGATAAAAAAATTTACGAGTTCTTGGCAAAAAATCAGTGGAGTTTCACCTAAAGAAAATATTTATATGCATATTTAATCATGATTGACGGAAACATTTTCTTAAATCAAACTAATAAAATATAAATATATTTGTAGACCGTGGTGGCAAATGGGTGAGGGCTCGGCAATACCATGCCGCTCGAAGGCGCGAAAGCTACCTCAACCGGGAAGCAACAAGAAGGCTTCATCAAGCCGAAAAAGAGCGGATCATTCAGGAAGAAAAAGGTATATAGAATAGCGATTTTCGCGTCTTTCCTATCTATTCAGCGACAAAAAATTCTCGTATTTAAAAGATTCTTTCTTTCAAGAAATTCTGTTGTAAACTGCACATTTTGAGTCATTGAGTCATATTTTGAAAATAAAAAAATTTTGAAATTTTCCGCATTATAGCCATAAAAAACATGAAAATCCATACTTGCATCACAAAAAATATGGTGTGCACCTAAGGGCTAATTGGGCTTTTTGATCTCATGTGATTGTCCTGCGGCTTCCAAACGCCCTTGGCTTCGGTTCGGATTAATTTGCCTCGACTCGTATACTGCAAACTCCACACTAAAAACGCCCACTACACCCTTGTTACACAATATACTATTTATTCCACTCTCGGACGAAAGGCGACTTTTTTATTCTGAAAGCGAAATCAAATCATTTTCTTGCAATTTACTAGATTTAAAAAATTTTGAAAATTTTTTATAATTTATTTTTGACCCGAAAATTTTACTTTTGCCCCACAAAACAGATTTGCAGTTAAAAATACTACTTTTGGCCGTGTGTGGAATAAAATACAATTGTGTGCGCATATGATCATGAATGAAAAATTAATAATTGTATCACTTGATTTTATTTTTCAGATGCATCGTGGGCAGTCCGCAATAGACGACACAGAAAATAAATCATAATATATGAAATAAATGTGAATGAAAAATAAAATTTGAAATCAATTTATTTTGTCTCATAATTACTCTTCCGTCCATCCTTAAATTAAATACGTATCAGATAAGCACACTTACAGCCTGCAAGTTACAGGCCTATGCAAGCAGATACACCCTAAAACCCCGGACTCTCTCCTTACGTCACTGGTGCCACTAGATGACGACCACAGCGGCAGCTTGACTCTACCTATACCTACTTGCATATGATGCATTTGTTGCTGCTGTTACACCAGTGTCATCTGCTTTAGTCTGCTGTATATTCTGCAATTTCATTTGAAGTTTCAAGTAATTGATAAGCCTTATTCCTTAGAGGTCTGGAAAGGTCTTAACGCCGTGAAAACTGGCCTTGTGATGCTTGATACCGATCTCAAGGACCAGCCCTGGCGATTTCTGGATCAAGGTCGTCCACACGGTTATCCATGGCTCAGACTCCGTCGTGTCCGCCACTAAGGAAATACAACTGTTGTTCGGCGACGAGAAAAAGGAGCTCATCTTCTGGGATTCCTGGGCCGAGAAATGTATAACTCGCAAAATGCTTCATTTCACTAAATAATCTGTAATATCTCTATAATAGTTGCAGACAATTTTTATTTATTTTACATACCGAAGCTACCCGGGAAATAAGTATCTGTTCGATATGATTTCACATAATTTAGTGTAACTTTTTATAGTATTATTGTTATTATTCATTACTATTACAAAGTAGTTACTCTCAAAAAACGTCATTAAAAGTTAGTTCTTACGAATAGTTAATGTAGGATCAAAAAGTAATTCTTTTTGTTTTAATAATTTTCTTATTTCACATTCGCATTTGCGTTCAACGATTAGCCAATCAGCAGCAGCCTTTCAAAAAAGAAATGATGACGGAGTAAAGAGCGGAAGATTTTTAGTGGTCGACAATAATCATTATTTTAAATATAGAGAATGACAAATGACAAATATATATAGCAATAATTAAAGTATATATTTTTAGTGCGAATAGAAAAGCATTTTCGTAAGACAATATACATAGTAACTTATTTTAAGAATAAATAATTGTATTTTGAATGGATTTGCAAATTCAATGTACAATTTAAAAGTCGTATTTTACAAAATTAACTAGAAAGCAACACTTAAGAAGTAAAAACTATAGTCCATTTATTCATATAATAAATGTCTAAAGTTTTATTCTGGTTGAATTTTACAAAATTATGTAATTATAAAATTGCCTATCAGTGAAAAATCCATCTAAATTTTGATACATTTATCTCGTTTACGTCCGTTTTACCTTTAAGCAATAGCCTATAAACGTTATTTAATATACGCTTAATATAGGAAATTGAGTTGCTCATTTCAATACCATTAAACATGTTAAGTACAGCTTGACACTTAATACAGATTCGTTTTATACAATAAAATGAGAAAAGTTTTAACAGTAACGGTGATGATGATAAGACAAAATAATAATAATAATAGTTAATAATTAATACCTTAACAATAAAAATAATGATAGTGATAATAACTGGAAGTTATGAAAAACAAAATCTTAAGAGTTATTTTAGGACTAGAATCAACATCCTATTTATGCACACGTTTTCCCCTTTCATTCCTCCATTTGTTCTTTTTGCTCTTATTTTCATCACAAAAGGCTAACATTTTTGTTTAATTAATAGCTATCCATTTTTTAATTAGCAGTAAAATCTGGCCAATAATTAATGTAATAACGTTGTGTCGATCCCTTAAACAGTCTACCTAGCCACATTGGTAATCCATCCAACGGTTTATCTTGATACAAAACATCACCCTGCATCTTTAAAAAATGTACTGTAATAGTGTCAAAATATATATGATAGAGTTTATTTGAATTGAATAAATTGTAACTTACTTCATTTTGAGAAACGTTAGAATCGCTTGAGCTATAAAAACCGATGAATGCTCCAGCTTCAGCATCTTCAGGTCAAGCTAATCGTTTGGTTATTTTTTTCCATGCGCTGAAACCCATTGTTAATTAAAAAATTTATTATTTTGTTCCATACATGCCATCTCTTGAATACATACTTGAGATCCCTTTCCTTTTTTACATTCTGGGTGCTTTGCATGGTACATACAAAAGTATTTACGGTGTCCATTTAATGATAGGACAGTGCCTACGTAATTTTTTGCATTGATATTTAATTCCCTAGGTACAGGCAAGCTAAGAGTTAAAATTTTGTTATACCATTCAAGACCTCGCTCCAGTGATAAATGACTGAACAGTAAAGTTTTGTTTTTCCTGTAAAAGGTATTCATATTAACTCAAGAATTTTCTTAACATTTATACAAAATTTAATACTATTTCTTACCCGTATGGCCAAACAGCTCTGTGAAATGATAAAAACTTTAACTTAGTCAGAGCATCGACTAAAAGGTCAATAGTTCTACATCCAGATTTGAGGAGACGAACAAGTCCATTATGTATGTTTCAGCTCGCATTTCATGAAGCCTTAATTGAGGTTGAGTGGTAACAGCCTTTGAACGCTCTTCTACTCTTGAACAACATTAACTTAGTCTAAGCGTCAACTGAAAGGACAGCATCCACTAAAAGGTTCTACATCCTGGTTTGAGGAGACGAACAAGTTCATTGTATGTTTCAGCTCGCATTTCATGAAGCCATAATTGAGGTTGCGTTGTAACAGCCTTTGAACTCTCTTCAAATTGACCATATTTTGCTTGCACACTGGCTTCTTCCAGTTTTCTATAATAGTATAAAATGGTTTCTTCTCCAAATAATTACAATATGATGCAGCGGGTCCAATGGACTACCTTCGCCAACGGGCAGTGCCAAAATAAATTGCTGTTGAGTCTCTTTAAAGACACAAGTATATCTTACGCGTTCAAAACTGTAAGCTGTTGATAGAGCAGCTTCTCAAAACTTATCTCTCGCTAAGTCATCCTCAGGACAGGAATTTATTATATTGCACTAGGAATATCTTGCACGCTAATGGCTGCCACAGGTTTTACAAGGTTCTCATTAAATAGTAAAAGTATATCTAAATCTTCAGAAACAAAAACACGGTCCCTGTGATGTAAGGCAATCAACAAGTATCACAGCCTTGGAGTTTCTCTATTTTGGAATAACAATACTCTAATTTTATTGTCCATCCAGCCATATAGATTCATTATTATATAACTTATCTAGCCCAACCAGAATCAAGCAAGCATATAATGCACTTAGTAATATTCTGTGTGGATTCGGAAGAACGTATACTACACAAATTCCTGCAGCAAGAATCAAATTAATAACGCACGTACAATGTTTACATGCCTAGCAGAAGATTTTACGACAGAAGCAATATGAGCAACTCTCGCGCAACTGACTCTATCACTGTACCTTTCTACTCGGTGCGCTCTGAAGTTGCCTGCGTGGTGCGTTTTCTGCACATCCGGTCGCCAACCCTGTATTGGGATCTCACATCAAACGTTCGACCTCTGGCGGTTTAGAGTTAAACTAAACTATCCCAGGCAATCCGTGAGCCTGATTGGTTAGAATATCAACATGGCGCAGACAACCCAGGCAATACTATTATTATATATATTGGTTACGCCTATGTGAGATTCCAATACCTAACACACTATAAAAAATAAAACATTTTTACAGTGTTATAATAGTATGTTACGATACAAGTGCGCAAAGTAGGTAATTTGTGCATGAGTATAAATTATCGCCTGTGAGCGAAGCGAAGGTGACAAAAGTAGGAGTGCGAAAAACATCTATATATCTCGCACGTTGATCGTATACTATTTTTGACACTCCCTGTGCAAAACCGATTTCGCGCACGGATTGTCAAAATGTACTATATTTTAAAATATGCTGAATAAGTTTTCAACATACACTTTCATGTACAATATGTGTTTAAAAAAATATAATATATAGGTAGAAAAAAATATATAATTTTTATGTAACTTTTATTAGCATTGACTTTATACATAATAATAAATAAAATATCAGAAAGTTGTAATTATTGTAGCAGTTGAGAAAAAAGGTATTGAGGGCGAACGCCTAATTTATATTATAACATATTATGCAAAGAAATATTTGATATGTTACAGAAAAATAACGAGTAAGCTTATTCTTAAAAAAAGTAAACTATTTTTAAAAGCTACGCCTGTTTTGCAATACGTAATATGAAAAACAATATTACATAAATTGTATCATTCGTTTGATCATGCATTTAGTGAAAAATCCACAGGTTTTTTTGATCACCGAATAATAATACCGATTTTTAAAACTGATGATTACCGTAATGAGGATGAATCATGCTCCTGAATTCATTAACATTAGCGCGCCCCTACAACGTAATCAGTTGAAAACGTAACATTTGGAATAGAATTCACAATATCGGACAGGCATATATGTACACCGTACAAGCACGATCACTGTACGTATACCGAATTACATTTAGTTTTTTATACTACGTACCACTATATGTATGTGAATACATATCACTTTTTTACAAATTTTTTTGTTAACATGCTGTTTTTTACGAAGTTTTTGCAATTCTTCGTGTGCCATGAAATATATCAAATGCTTTAGTTTTTGCGAAAACGGAATCTTCAAGATTGCTTATATATAATTAACACAACATTTTGAGTTCTTTAAAATTTCAAGAGAACATGCAAATACATTTGAATACGTTGCACTTCACAAAAGTATCGTATATATTACTGCTATTATGTTCAATTAAACACAAGCATGAATAAGCTAAGTTACACAATTATCTATATCAAACTTAATGATGACACTAATTCATGCACTAACTCCTTTACTTGATTTTAGATAGCAATTAATATTGCTTTTTTCATTATAATAGCAAAAAAAATGTTTTTCAAATCTCTTATAAACTTGCGCAAAAAATTAATAAGATAAATAATATAGTACATGCAATAATTTTTATATATAATAGTGTTATTAAATTTATCGTTTGAAATGTTATCGGTTATTGAGAATGATTGAATGTAAATTCTTCTTGATGTACATAAGTAATTCTATTTATTGTTATAGAGATAAACTAAGCGTTGAAATTTGTATTAATTATAATCGTCTCTAAAAGTGTGTGATACTTATTTTTTGTACATTTTGATACCTTTATATTGTTAATATCCCAATTCATTATATTCATTACAGTATTCATTTTCAAAGCTTTAATTAAAATAATACATTATCTACAGTTCTATTTATTAATAAAAAATTTGAATCTTATATAGAGTACTTGCTTATTATAAGCAACATACTTTTATATCGATTTTCAAAACTAAATAAAACATTGATTCGAATTCTACACTAATATTTGTGTTCATAATAATGTTTTAAACTTTAAAAAGTTTTTGATAAATTTTAAAAAATCATTTAAGATTATTTTTAATTTCAAATATTGATGAGATATCCAGCTACTTACGGTTGTTAACAAAAAAAAATGATCAATGCGATTGACACTAAACATTTTTTTGCGGAACAATTTCATGCACAAATACCTGCCAATATTCTCATACCACCACCATCCACCCGAACGTAAGCCTTCCAGAGCCGGTCGCAGTCTCACTCCTGACATCGCGGGGAGTACACGTATCTCACCGGCACACCAGCGAATCGTCAAAAGAAGTACTTACGTTTGCGATTTACTTTTAATACTAACACGCAGATATTTTATTCTTTTATACATCGACTTTTTAACCCATAATTGTGTACAAAATTGAACGTTTTATAAACGCGAAATGTTGATTAAAGTGGCGTTCGTCAATCGTTAGTGATTCGAAATTATTTTTATTTTCAGTTGATTTTGAAAATCATGAAAGGATTTTTACATCTCTTATTGAGCACATTTTTGCTAGCGGATAGTGTGCTAACCTATAAGCCGTTAGCACACATAAAAAATGGCACGTTGGAAGGTACTGTTATGAAAAGTCGGAAAGGAAGAGAATTTTATGGCTTTAGAGGGATACCGTATGCTTCACCACCTATAAGTGAACTTCGTTTTGAGGTAAAATAATACATTTAAATTACTATCTTGGCGAAAAGAAAACATTCATGCCAGAAACAAAAGGCTATAAGAAAACAAAATAAAAATCGATAATGTAGGTATATGTATTCAGTAAAAACTCATAAAAATGTTTCCTAATAATACGTATATATTTGAAAAGTCCAGTTCTTTCAATTTTTCATTTCACATAAAACGATCAAAAAGTAAATGTTAATTTGTGTGCTTCTAATTTGGATATGTAATTGTAATTTTTAATATCTTATAGAATATTTTATCCATAGTTGCTATAATCAACTGAATTTATATTTATCATTAGATATGATGGCGAAGAACTATACAGTTTAGTTAAGTTTTGCAAAGCGTAAAAATGCAATGTTACGCCAAGATTGCTTCTTATCTGTGCTCTATAATGTGTTATGAAACTTGAAACCTTTGTCTTCGACCGTGCAGTTCATTAATTGTTCATGAAAAATTGCAATAATGTTTAATTCCTCATTTTTTACGGTAGACATAATTTACTATTATTTTGGCTTTTTATACAACAAGTTTTATCTTATAAACAGATAGTGAATTGTATTTATTTATGCGTCGCAGTAAACTGTATTGCGTGATCGAATAGAGATATAACGGCAAAAAGCCATTACGGTTTTTTACGAAACAGAATAAGATGATTGTAGAATTTTTCAACTATAATCCGTTGTTTAACATAAAAATGATGACGCGATGGTAGTATAGAATGATGGCAGGTTAAAAACGTATATAATATTTTCTCCTTTCTCACTGCCTATTATACTTTGTAACTACTTTAATGCGAAGCAAAACCGAATGGCATATTTCTCGAAACTCAATTAGCGCTAACGTTGCAGCCTCCGAAACCGGCTGCCGCCTGGACCGGTGTCCGATCAGCCAAGGAAGATGCAAACATCTGTACTCAAAGAAACATATACACGCATCAGGAGGAAATAGTTGGAAGCGAAGATTGCTTGTACCTCAACGTCCACACGCCTAAGCTTCCCGGTAAAAACAAGGAAAATTACGGCGCTTATCCTGTCATGATTTGGTTTCACGGCGGTGGATGGGTTACCGGAGCCGGACACTCCGAGTTTTATGGTCCTAAATTTTTGCTTGACCATGATGTTATTCTGGTCACTGTTAACTATAGGTAAATTATTTTTGTCTGATGTCTTTTTTTCTTACATTCAAAATTCCAGGTGTACATAAATCGACACGAAAACTAGTTTTTTTTTCACTATCTGTGACTCCGAAGCAAAACGAGATGTCTATTTTTTTTAAATCGAAACGTTGCCTGTTTCTTACATTTTGTGCGTGGCATAACGATATAAGTCCATTTGAAAATCGCTTCTCTGGGACTTTTTTTTGTTGATTTACAAGAAGAAATTGTTTTTTAATCAATTTCCAGACATTTTAATGGTTGTTTCGTAAAAACAAGCAGTCATCTTTCCGATTTCAGGCAATATTCTGAAAAAACACGAAAAGTTTATTTTACAGCTATAGACTTGCAGGCTATATAATTTATAACGTACAATTTTGGACTTGTTTTAAAAACTCATACGTGAATTCGATTAAAGAATATGTTCGATAAATAAAGTATTAAATCAGTTCACAGTTTCTGGCATAACGAGATACAACTTTATACTTTTGCGGCGTTTAACAAAGTAGAAAATGTGTACCCTGATCATACTACCGTGAAAATATGTCTAGTACAATATTGCTCGCCATCTCGTTTGTTCCGATTTCACAGATCTAAGTTTGAATATTAAACCCCCTTTTCAGGAAAGCACAAAAAGTAGTTTTATCACGTTTTGTCTCGGAGCCACAGAATATGTTATACACCCTAAAAAATAATTTACAACATTGTCAATCGCATCGAGAAAAAAAATGCTATTCATATTTCAGATCTCAACTTTTAAAAATTATTAAAACGAGTTTTTTTGATTGCTTATAACGCGCTGCACTTCGCAACACGCGTAATTTATTCCTAAACCGAATAAGAGATTAGTTTCGAATTTGCTCAGCGCTCTGAATTAATTTCCTTCTCGAGCCAGAGACAGCGCGAAAAGACGTATATACACGCAGATTAGTAGTAACGCGAATCGATATAATAAAAATGCAAATGCTAATAATGAGCGTGCGTATGAAGGTTGGGGCCGCTCGGATTCCTGAGCACGGAGGACCTCGTCACGCCGGGCAACAACGGCATGAAAGACCAGGCGCAGGCGATCCGCTGGATCCACGAGAACATCGCAGACTTTGGTGGGGATCCCAATCGCGTGACGCTGTTCGGCGAGAGCGCCGGTGGAGTCGCCGTCCACTATCACATGATTAGTCCCCTGTCAAGAGGTATGTGCCGCACTAATACAAGTGTGTGTGTGTGTGTATTTCGTTCTTCGATTTTTTTTTCACCGAGAGTTTTTGTCTTCTTTAATACTGGTTTCGCTTTTCAATTTTGCCTTATAAAAATTAGCATTGCAAATCGAGTCAGTCGTGTGAAACTGTGCATGTCTGCGGATTACGGGAACGCGGTTGCACAAAAAAGCTTGGAAAAGCCAACAGAACTGCACTTTAATAATCATTGTAGTAATATTAAAATTGCTAAGCGCGCGCGCTAATTGAGATAATGAAATGAAAACATTATAATTTATGATCAGATTTTTCAAAAATTTCACGCGAGTGTCACAATGTATAATGGTATAAGAAAAACTTACATCACAGCTGACGAATCTAACGATATGAGTGAGTAGAATCCAAACGTGTTTCTGCTCGTTAATTCCGGTATCGTGAATTCTGACTCCGAGATCGCGATTAGCTTGATTAATTATACCGATCCAACACGAATTTATCTGGATAGCAACAAATTCCTTTTCCAAACGAGTCCTCGCTGAGTTATACGCATGCAAATAACTCGAACTCTATAACTCCCGCGAACTTGGACCTTCAGAAACAGCACATAGGTATGTATATAATTAAGACCAGTTTACCAGGTCTTTTCCAGCGCGGCATATCTCAGAGCGGCACAGCCCTTTGTCCCTGGGCCCTGACTCGTCCAGGCCTCGCGAGAAAGAAGGCCCATCGTGTAGCCGAGTTGCTGGGCTGTCCGAAGGACGACTCGCGCAAACTTATAGACTGCCTACGCACCAAAGACGCCGTCGACATCATCGGTACCGATCGCGCTTTCCAGGTGAGCTCGTTTATTATAAATCGCGATATAATTTGCTTCGAAAAACGTTGCCAGGCGCACGTAGGAGTGCCTACTTTATGACGCAAAGTCAAGTGTGGTAACTGCCGAGCTAGCGGGTGCGGATTGTAAAATGTCTGTTTTTTGTTGTTGCTGTTTTATCTAATGAGTTTATGGGCTGATGTGAATAATTATCGTATGCTACTTGGAAAACGAGGAATTCACATAAAAATAAACTCTTGTGCGATTGCTTGCGTACAGTTAATTTATGCTCGATGGTGCCATATTACAGCGTATAGTAATCAGGGACGCAAACTTGTCGTTTGGACACTTTGTTTGATCTCGTGGGATGATTTTCTTAAATTAGTACGATTTATCATCTTGATTAAAATGCACTGATTATATATTATATCCTCAGGTTTAAACGACAGTACAAAAGTCTCTGCGCGCAAATGAGAAAATAATCAACGATTTTTTTTCTTACGAAGGATATACTGTAGAGGAAACCAAGATTTCCAATTACTAAGAAAACTTTACGCTTATTAAAACAGCAAACTAACTTTCAGTGCGTGTATGATGCACGTTCCGCAGCTTATAATTGGTTTGAATTTCCTGTAGTAAATATCGTACAGGATTCTTCGTATCATTTTATATGCGCTTGTTAAACTCTTATAACGAATAAATCATGTTTCCGCGCCATTAATTGCAAGTGTATACGGCAGCTGCTCATGAGCGCCGGAGACAGATCTTGGTGGAAAAAATTGCTAAATGTTCCGGAGCTCTCGAGAACGTATAAAACGGAAAAAGCGAAAACAAAAAACCGGCTTATATCGAATGATTTTACTCCTTCTATATGGCAATATCAATCAAGATTACGCCTTGCGCATAAGTGTAGAACTGTATGCAATAGAGAGCACATGAATTCCGGGAGATGAGACGTGTATTCTATTAATAAATTATACTGATAACTGAAACCCAATTAATATACCTTTAACCGTGCGCTGTCTGGTAAATCCAACCGGTTTCTACTTTTCGTTTCTGCTATACTGACGTTATATATTATATAGTAGCATTTGTTTCTGTGCTACGTTTTAGATACAGCACTTGCTTACAAAAATTTGAAATAAATGTTCAACCTTTTGATTGTTTTTGATATTTAATAACTTACACGCATACATATAAAATGATTTAGAGTAACGCGTTGCTTGATGTTCAAATTAAATTTTAATGCGTGCGAAATAGCTCACTGCATTATTTATAAGTAAAAATAAATAACATCAGTTGATTGTTAATGGGATGATTATCATCAGTGGTAATTATTAATTCTTTTCATGAATATTAATGAGTCCATCATCTAGTACGAATAGAATAGTGGTTTGAGAATATCAGTTTATTGCTTGAATCATTATAATGGCTTTAAATTTTACGGCGGATGCAAAAACTTATAAACGGGAAATAAGTCAATAATTATATAAATAGACAATAAATGTTTTAACAGTGCATTCAATAAAAGCTTTCAAAAAAACACTTCCTTACTATTTGCAATTTTACTACATATTCAAGGTGAAAAAATTCAAATATACCATAAAACTTTATTTGTTTCTCGAATATATGATAGAGTTTGTTTAACGATTACACGCGCAAAAAAACCTTATTCGCGTTATTCTATACATTTCTACGAATAGATTAAACGACGCTTCGTCAACTATATAAAGAATGACAATATTTTTTATTTCTTTCAACACTTTTACGTTGTAAAACAGGAATATTCCACGAAATGTCCGCATGCAATCATCACACGAATGAATCTAGCCATAAGCCATAAAAGCATTGCGAAAGGCGTTGAGCAAGAATTTTGATGCACTTCGTTATACGTGAGCAAATGTCTCGCTCATTACGCGTGTAAAAGCAAATCCGTGAAATTGACCAAGCATGCAGAAAAGAAATGTCGCTGCCAGTTGTTTGTTTATAGCGACGTTAATCCTTATTGAAATATGCCGAGAGTGATACATATATATAACTGATACCAATTTCACATATATCAATTAACTATATAATCCGCATCCGCTAAACGTTCAAGTATTGCATGCACGTTCGATGCACTTCGCTGGACTCATTGCGAGAAACTATTTCCACCTTCTTGCAAGAGCTCGTAAAAACTCTGCTGTTAGATGTAGAGATAGATCATTATGCGAGGATTATTTATTATTTGTATCGCATAGATAGTATGTACTTAAATAACCTTATGTGAATTAAGGACATTCTTTTATTGCGAGATTCGATGATTCAATTTTGTATCAGATTTGAATGTCGCGTAGTATCAACTTTTTTGTAAAATATAATAATAATACAGATTGCGTTGATTTTTATGCCCGGAAAGCAGCCCTAAGTATAAATATATTGTTTTAATTTTAAAAACATATTATTTATTATGTTTTTGAAATTAAAACAACATATTATTTACTATCTATTTTATACATTTTTGCTGCTAGTCTATGATTTTGTTGTCGCCGCGGTTAAACTTCAGGGTTTGGAACGATTTAATAGATTAGAAAATTCTAGAAATGTACCTATAATTACAACAAATTTTTTAAGTGTACTCTCTGCCACATACCTACTGCTATATCAGATATGATATTTCTTCGGTGCAACATTAGTGTTACAAAATATAATTGCAGCCAAAGCCACTTATATCAGCCAGTTCGAGAAAGTTTGCTTCAGCAAATCAATTACCCGTGACATATACTTGTAAACCCACCAGAAATTTTCTTTTGATCTTCAATGTTATGATAAAATTATTGATAATCTTGCATCATTTTACACTTTCTTCCCCTACGTATACTACGGAAAAATTAATCGGATCGCGACCTTAATCGGATTTCGAATTTCGAAGCTTATTTTGTAATATTTGCAGGTATTTGACTACTGCCCTATGATACCGTTTAGACCCGTTATTGAGCCAGATCATCCAGGAGCATTTTTGAAAGAGGACCCAGCAATTTCCTTGAAAAATGGCAGACTTAGTGACATTACTTGGATGACAGGAATCACTTCTCATGAGGGTACCCTCAGAGTACCTGGTAAGTGTAAAAAGTTGATAGCTACTATAATCATCACTAGTATAATTTAGTGAAGATTCTATTGAACTTAATTAATCTATGCATTTTTCTTTGAGCAATAGTCTTTCTCAGAAACTGGAGTAATAATCCGAAACAACGTATAGATTGCAACAATGAAAACTACTATTTTATTAATTACTGGAAATATTCTTTGCTTCTTTGGTAGATTATTCAAAATAAATATTAAGCAAACATCTATTAGTTGATCAAATCATGTCTAAATGCTTCACAATATCTGGGAATCATTTTTTTAAGAAAGAATTTGAAAAATGAATTATTGAATTCAATACTAATTTATTTTTAATTTTACAGGGCTTTACGGATTAAACAATGGTGAATTAATTAAACGTCTTGACAAAGAGTTTGAGGATCTTGCACCAATAACTCTATTATTTGAAGATACATGCCCACAGCAGAATTACAAAAATGTATCGAAAGCGATTCGTGAATTTTATTTCGGCGATAAACCTTTAGACAAATCCACTAAATATGAAGTTATTGATGTAAGTTTTTTATTTATACACAGCGTATTAATTAATCCTAAATATGCATAATTTACCATGCGTTTTGTTTTTTCAAAAGATGTACTCCGATGCCTGGTTCACCTATGCTGCCGACGAAGCTGTACGTGATCACCTGAAGTTGTTTTCCTCACCAATTTACTACTACTACTTCGCATACAGAGGAAGTGCTTCATTCAGCCGAATTTTCGGTGACCCAACAGAAAATTACGGAGTCTCTCACGCAGACGAATTACAATATCTATTCCCAGTCGGCGAGCAGCTTTTCCAAGACATACCACTTAGTAATGAAGATCATCGAATTATCGACATTGTCACGGCTCTTTGGTACAATTTCGCTAAATCTGGGTACGTGTAAAACTTAATAGATATTTATTGCATCACGAGATTATTGTATGTATGTACTTCCTACTTTAAAGAATCACATGATAATAATGGACTACTTAGGTCACGGCTGAGCGTGACATAAGTGCAGACTTGGGTCACGTAGTGATATATGTATAATACACTATAAGCTAACCGCGTGTCAGCGTACATTACTAAATCATGGTTATCTGTTGTTAGTGTTACATGCAAAAGCCATTAAATAATTGCAATGGAATTGCAAAAAAGAAAATTCTAAATAATCTCGAATGTTTTAGAAATCCAACGCCTGAAATAACTCCTGACACACCGGTCAAATGGAAACCAGTACACACACCGGCTCTGGAATACCTAAATATTGGCAACTCTAAGGATATTCATATGTCCAAGAATCTTCTCCAAGAACGATTGAAATTCTGGAGTGACCTGATGCCATCGATTCGTGATATAGACGGCGTTACATATCAGTATAAACCAATCAAGGATGAGCTTTAATTGATGAATTTTACTCGGATAATTATATTATTGTCGAATCACGTACAAGAAGCGGTGCTATTTTATCATAATAGTAGTTCGAATAATTATAACATTATGTATATTGATTATAATCAACTATATAATGCAGAACTATAGTTAATATGTAGATTAGTGCAAATGACAAAATGTGCAGTTAAAAATAGAAGTGATATATAATTATAAATTTTATATTAAAATTTATACATGTAAATATAAAATGATGTGAAATCGCGTAGATAGAGTATTAAAATTTTTTTTATAATTATACTGGCTGTCAGGATAATAATATGTTGTAAATGTTCATCAAATTGTCAGTTGAAAATGTAACGATTGTTTATATATTATACATATTTTTTTATAAGGAATTTACGACAAGATCATTGTGATATCTAGTTTGGAGACCTGTTACATGATGCGAATTTTTAAATGTAATAATAATTGGTTGTTAAACATTATAATAATGTAATAATTTAAATTGTTCACTGTTATTAAGTACCCAAAATACCTATATAATAGTTTATCTATACATTTACATTTTCAAAATGTATTACGTTTATTCGTTGCTTCGTTTTCAGATGTATCTGAAATCCTAGCAATATTCTTGTTCGGCGGTAGCAATAAACCCATACACGTTACAAAACTGTTTTCTAAAAGGGAAAATTCTACGTGTGAATGATGGTGGTTGCTTTTAGATGTTTTTACGTTAATCCATGGCATTTCTGCTAACATTTCGAAACCAAATCTTTGCGCTGAAAATATAAATTCTTATTAGACCTTGTATTACTGAAGAATATAAAATAAAAACAGACACATGGTACAGACATGTCAAAATTAATGTATACAATTATTCAATTATTAATATATAATTGCAGGTTATAATAATCGTTTGTACCAATAGTCTGACTTGGTCCTGCAGAAAATATTCCAATGCATAGAGGGCATCTCTGTTTCTGAGCTTTCGACAAACACGCTCGAACTAATGAAGTTCCAATCCCTTTTCCATAATATTTCGGCTTAACGCATATAATATGTATACAGTAATACTTATCAAATTGATAATTTTTGTTCAATTTCGCTTCTATTAAAAGTGCTTTTTCAAACTTTAAGACATTAAACACATCCTTACTTGTTAGAACCTATTAAAAAACCATCGTATCACGTCTATATAGATATATTAATAAAATATTGTTAATATCGCAGCTTACATTTTCTTCTTCTTTATTTTCCTCTTCTGTAATCGTGATATTTGCCATGGCTACTCCAACCATCTCTCCAGTGCCTTCTTCTATTGCACAAAAACTATTGCAATTTGATATTAGATCTAAAATAAATTTCTGATATTTATTTATCGTATTAGAATCGATGTACAAAGCTGTTGATGCACATGAATGATTGGAACAAAAGTAGTGTGCCTGCAAAATATAATTTAAAATATGATTAGAGTTTATGAATTTCTTTGAGTAACGCCTAGTCTAATAACATAGAATTTCGTTAGTTTTTTAAATATATACTTTTAAAAGTTCTAGCAGTTCCCCTGTTCTATCAATCTCAAAATCAACAATTCTATATCCTGTTAAAAGTCTTTCCCATGTAATTGGTGCATCCGAAACTGTAAATTCTTGATCTCGATGTGACTGTATGAACGCAGATAATGATTGTTTTAAAACATCATCATCTTCCAGTGCAGGTTTGAATAACGACGATCTTCTTTTAAACAAATTGATATCGGAAGAAGCATTTAGTGCAAAGCCGTTCATGATTTAGGTTATATGACCGTCGCATAAAAAATTAAGTATTTGTTCTGTTAACTTTTCTTTGTTAAATTATTTTAATGTCAGCAATAAAGTATATCAAATATTTGCCAATAGTTTATAAACTTTAAAATTTAATAATCCAATGAAAATGGAAAGACAGATAGATGATGCAGCTGTCACTATTGGAACGAAAATAACAGCTCCAATCACATGGACTTCGCAATCAAAATTTAAAATTCAAGATCTACGAGACAATCAATATGAAGAAGTTCTCACACTCATTAAAGTTACATCCCTCTGCGTTTATTAATCATCAATTTTTGTTTAGTAAATGGAAAATTAAAATACATTTTTAGATATTATTTACGAAGAATATAGATATATCAAATAATTAACAAATATTAAGATTGACAAAGAATTTAATTTTCTGCGAATTTCATTTCTTCCAATTCGTAAAATTTTCTATTGTATAGCGCAGCTTTGATTTTGCCTCATATAATTTAATTAAAATTAACTTATTGATTTCACTAAATATATACTCATTTATATGAATTTTAATAAATAACAGCATCACTATTTTCGCGAGGAACCTATGTGTAAATCTATTGGATTACTCAAAGATTCTGTATCTGTAAGTGGATATTTGGATTTAATAAGAACATGGATGAAGGACACAACAAGCCTGGTTGCTATCAGTGCTAAGTCTGGGCGCATAATCGGAGCCGTCATAACTAGGATCAATAGCTTTCTCTACAAAAGTAATACCTATAGTCGTGTACAGGTATGTCATTTTATCTCGTAGATAAAATCAAATCCCTTCGAAAAAAGTTACCATTAAATACTTTATTTTGTAAATCGATATTTTTATTAAATTAAAATTAAATATCAATATTTATTGTACGAGAAATAAAAAAATCGCGATTGCCTTTCATAAAATATTTTTACTTCAGATATTCAATGGTGAAGCTTTGGAAGCAATGATGCGATTAAAAAGCGCTTTGGTAAAACAAGCAAATATTTACGAATCTACGGGCCATGATACGTTTTTACGCATCTACATTCTTTGCGTACATCCTTCTTACAAGAATAAAGGAATCGAAATTGCTTTACTTAATGCATGTAGCAAAGCTGCTTCGAATATGAAGGTTAGTACAACAATATTCTAATATCTATAAATTTATTCATTGTATATATTTATTTTCCGACTTTCTTTAATGTTGCATTTATAATGCACTTTAACGTTTAATACCTTTTTCAAAGATATCCTTACTTGCTGGAATTTTTACATCAAATTATGATCAATCAATTGCCGAGAAAATGGGATATTCATTGCTCAAACAAATACCCTATAATAATTGGATAATAAATAACAATGTCGTTTTTGATGATCCGGGCATTGGAAATTATTCAGCTGCATTCATGATGATTATGTTAAAATCAGAAACTGAAAAAAAGTCAATGTGATTACATGATGCAGTACAGTATATATTCAGATATTAAATGCAATTTCAAAAATAATTAATTTTTTTTATCCGTTAATACGTGTATTGGTGAGAAATCGTCCTTCTAGTTTAGAATAATAAATCAGCTTTCCATATAATTATATGCTATTATTATTGTGATTCTATATTATTATATAAATATTTATTTTTATCTGTAACATAGTAATAATGAAAGATAAAAATTAAGTAATACGAATTTTGAGGGATTAAATAACTCTCGGGGAAGGTCGAGTTACGTATACGGTGTTACGTTTATTACGTGATCCGAAACTTCCTTCCTTTTCTTTTTTCCGCTCTCACGCCGTTTTTCGGCTATACCATTCGGCTGCACCTTTCGAGTGCAAGTGGGCCCACTTGCGAAAGAATTTCGGGTGCATGCATTACGAGTTCAGGGAACAGCAGTATATAAAGTCCAAAATTCCCTCCAAACAGCATCAGTCGTATTCCGGATCGACACACAAGCAGCAGACATGGCTTTCAAGGTGAGTTTTGCACATATTCCATGGAGTATTTTTTAAGTTAGACGTTAGTCAAATTTAATAAAAAATTTAAAAAATTGCCAGTTTTGATTTAGTCAATTATAACATTATTTTCTCTCATGTAGTTCATCATCCTTTCGGCCCTCGTGGCAACCGTGGTCAACGCCGCTATTCTGCCGGAATCTTACCACAGCCACAGTGCTCAATTGGCTGAGCACCACGTCGAAGAAGATCACTATGACCATCACCCCAAGTACAAGTTCGCTTACGAAGTGCACGACTCGCATACTGGTGATATCAAAAGTCAGCATGAAGAACGCGACGGAGACACCGTTCACGGCAGCTACTCGCTTATCGACGCCGATGGACACAAACGTATTGTCCACTACACTGCAGGCAAACACATCGGATTCCACGCTACTGTTCACAGGGAACCGATCCACCACGAGATTCCTATCAAGACTATCTCACATCACGAACCTCTGGCCATCAACACGCATTACTCGTACCATCATTAAAATTTAGCTTGATCCATGTAATAGCTTAATGGTTTAAATACCTGCGTGAATGTGTTGGCTATTTTGCCTTGTAAATATTGAAGATGTTTGTGTTTAGTTCAAATTTTTAGATATTTTAAGTTTTATAAATTGTATTGGAATATTTTGTTGTAAACATTGATAGTAAACATTCAAAAGTTTGCAACGACAATAAAAAATCAACTCATTTATATAATAACTTTCATATTTTTAATTTCCGTAATGTAGAGTTTCCTCGAGAGTTTCCTGCATACCCTGCGTGCATATGCGCAATTTTTATTCCGCATAGGTCATATAAAACACGATAATAAATATGAACTCACGAGATCAATCTTAGCACACTGTTCGCTGAGCTATACAAACTCTCTTATATATGAAAATTAACAAAAAATCCATTATTTGACAACAAAATATCAAGTGAATAAAAAAATTAAAAAAAAAAAGAATTCCGAAATGCGCACTAAAAAGTGTGAAGTAATTCGCCAAAATATTCTTGAAGTCCGCACCGAATTCCTTTTTAGAATAATTTTTTTTATTAAAGTTATATATAATACAACAAAAATTTAAAAAAAAATTTTAAATGACAAATTTTATGCTAATTTCTAGAAAACTTTTTGAAATAACATTTTTTTTTCAAATCCCCACATTCAATTCATCTAGAAACTATATCTATTTCAAGGATTTCTAGAGGTGTAAAAGTGCTCTTCGATACCCAGAACAAAAAGAAACCTGCGGTAGCTGAACAAATGAAAATTATGGATAGCCTTCGAAGATGTATTGTACCAGGTATAAGACATATTATTATTGTTTTATTTTTTTCACGGTGTGTATCTGATTTTACATTACAGATGCCTTTAGAAAAATTTTTTAATAAATATGAAAATAAAAAATTCAATTTTATGACACGCCGTGGCGTAAACCTCGTTTATAGTATTGCGCGCCGTAAATCCGCGTTTAAGACACGCTTATCCGTGTCGTAAGTAGTCCTTTCTGGCACCGTGTTTATCACTCTCGCTAAGCTCGGGTGCTAACATCACGGTTCGCGAAAAAATTGCTTGCGGTACGGATAATTGTGTCTTGGCGGATTTACGGCGCACTGCTATAAAATATCGAAAGATACGCGTGTCTTCAGTGACACTTGTATCGTAATGTACTATTGAATGAATAATTAATGTACTATTGAATGAAAAATTTAAAAACCCGCTTAAATCGTTCACGCGTCACATAAAATATGGTGTGTACCAAGGGCTAAGTGGGCTTTTTGACCTCGTGTGGTTGCAGTACTCGTCTTCGGCTCGTATTGCAAACTCCACACTCGGTCTAAAATAGCCTACTTTACGCCCTTGGTACACAATATACTATTACAAATATCTGCTTTTTTAAAAGATGTGCATGTTTTAGAGTTAAAATCATAAAAATATTATTATGTTTTCACTGATATACTAGAGGTAGTGCTATGAACGTTTAATGAACTACAGTATCTGTTCGCCAACAAGCAGAATTTAGACATTCAACATGTAAATCATCTTCAAATTCATGTTTTTACAACAAAATACAAAAAGTTTTTAAAAATGTTTTAATGAATTTAATATAATTTGTTGTGAAAATAAAAGTTGGTTAAGATTTATTTTTTACATTATGAACTTTAAAACTGTTGAAACAATGCTGATATATTGTAGTCTTTCATATTTAAATTCATATGATAAAAAAGAATATGATTTAACAAGATGTAAAATACATTTTTATCTTTTAGCATCTTTCCTGAAAAATCTACATTGCAAACAGGTTTGATTTTCTTCAGTTTTTAGTTCTCTTTGGTCTAAGATTTTTTTTTCTTAAAATTAACGAATTTAAATTGTAGTATGTTTCAATGAACTAAAAGACTGAAAGCTTAATGATTTAATTTGAATAGTATCTTCATTATTTTAACAAAAGCCAGTAAGATTAGTAATTAAGTAAAATATCATTTAGAGTTATAGACTTCATAAGCATGTTTTGAAAATGTTTTAAAAATAAAACTATAAATATTAGATTTTGGTAAAAGAGACTTCACTGAAAATTGAAAATAAAGGTATTATGTAAATAAATACGTCTTGTAATTCATTCAAAATGATAATCGTCTAAAAAGTTTATCTCTAAAGATATTCTTTTCTCTTTTACGAAATTCGTTACTATTTGATATTTTTTCTATAAAATTTCTGACTATTCATTCAGTTACTATTTAAAACTGTTGTTATTAAATTATCAACAGAATTGATCACGTGAAATTGTAACCAGAAAAAATTATCTTTTTAGAGTAAATCAAACTAAAAGATTAATGTACTAAGCTAAGATTTTTGTGTTATCGATATTTTACATCGACTTATAATTAACGAATATGCGAAAATCTTTGTTTGCATAGTTTTGACTACAAAACGATCGTTCGAGTAGGTCAAGCCAGATTGTGTATCTGCAAAATTTATCTACGTATAAATACGATTGTAGACAAACAGTCTGAGCCCTAAATATCTATTGCAGGTACTGCAGCAGCCACTGCCAATAAGGAATACCGGTACTGGTACAATCAGGGAACAGATGGCGACGCCGCCAGCGCCGGCCTACCTGCGTGGCGGCGTTGGGCCTGTAGGTGTGCCTACCGGGCAATCGCGTCGGAAACCCGTGAGAACTGTCGATGGTAGAAATCAGTCAACGGAACCGCCACCGCCGCACTAACGAGGCCTCCTCCCTCTCGACCAGCCGCAGCAGCAGCATCAGTCGTCCCCATCGCCATCGCCTGTCAGCACTATCGTCACCCATCCGTCGTCTATCGTCCCGTCGCCTAGTTCAGCTGCCGCCACCGTTGTACCCTCACACTCTCGCGACGACGACGAGTTGCCGCAACATCCATCCCTCGTTCACCCTCGCCCTTTTTCATCTCCTGCTCCTACCTCTGCATCCTTATACACGGTACATAGTGACGAGAGCGAGTACGAGCGAGCGAGAGCTGAGATAGATTGAGAAAATGAGACAGAGGTAATTGAAACAGCGATGATGATGATGAGAGAGAGAGAGAAAAAAAAGGTGTTGCATAAGGAGGAAAAGCGAGAGAGAGACAAAACAACAAAACAAAAACCCACTAGCACTAGTCCTAGCACTGTTTAGAACACCTCGTCATTATTGTTATTATTATTATTATTATTATTATTATAATTAATGCATAACATTTACTTACGAATTTATTCATTTCTACTATATATATATACAAACCCATGTGAAGGAGAAAGCGAAAGACAAGACAACAATAGTGTTGTCGAAGGGAGCCATTTGAGAAGCTCTCATTCGCTCTCTCTTGTTCACGTTCGATCAAAGCAAGGAGAAAAGCGGTTGCAAAGTAGCGGCTTTCTCCTCTAGTGATTCTTTTGGTCCGTTTGGAAAACGTTGCTTTACTCATTACTCTTGCGAAGAGTTTTCTGATTGCAGGTTCGCGTACTACAAAGAACGTCGAACATAAAATAAATAAAAAGTGAGGAATTTATTATTTTGCGGATAAGGCGCTTTTCTCGTTGTTACAACTAACGTGGTTTTTAAGATGCGAGTAAGAATTTCGGCGAATAAGAGAATAAGTTTTAAGTAGAGGGTTGCTATTGCAAGATATTAAGTAAGTTTGGCTTGTTGTAAAATATATTCTTCAAATTTAATAGAGACGATGTTTTTTCGTATAAAAAATTGTAATAAATTATATCTCGCGTTGTTCTTTTATTCGCCTCTATCGAACGTCCTACATATTCTTCCATGCTTAGCAATTTTTATTATCTTACGTTCTTAACGTTTTATTTTACAGATTATTTTCATTTTAAATTAGTTTATATACTAATTTCTTATATCTTTTATAGTAACTTCTTCGTCCGAACAACAATCGACTAACTTTATACCTTTTGCATTGCCAATGATTGTTGATATCCATTGAATATACTTATACTTTACATCATTATACTTTGTAAAGTCCTTATAAAAACGTTTTAACCTCTGAAATCTTTAATCTAAGTAAATGTATACTTTGTGCAAAATTTCGAAGTTTAATACATACATACATATATGTTCAATACAAGTTAGCTGTGTATTAAAATTTCAAGTAGTTCACTGTTGTCTCTCCGTCTCTACCTATCTCAAAACGCGCAAACTTTCCTTGCTTTCAATTCCTTTGTTCTTTCTCTTTTCCGTTTTTCTTGACTCGTATTTCGTGATTTTTCGTAATTGGTTAAACAAATATCAAGGAAAAAATCGTTTGCGTCGCTCGCTCGAGGTGCTGCACTAACATACAAAAAAAAGATATAATATTGCGGCTCAAAGTTTAATACAAAAACGAGATATGAGAATGAAGTGGGTATGGCGAACGATGGACTCTATTTTCAACAGCGAAAACTCGTACACTATTGCCCGACGTGGCAAGGTAACGATAAACTGAGAATAAAAACAGTAGCCCTGTGTCTTATTACTTGTCGATGATTTATAATAACAAATTCATGGTTTAAGAAAAAATGCAATTTTTATTAATTATCATCATCATTGTATCGAATATTGATATAATACTAACTTTAAGGCTTGTAAAACTAGATAGTTAATGAGTGATATGAGAAAGGATATACGTGCGTTTTAACAGAGTTCGGAGAGCCACTCAAAAATCGCGCAAACCCTATTGTAATATACACGCGACTTCTAACGGACTTACAAAAATACGAATAAATGGAAATAAAAAATCGTTAAAAAAAGACTCATTACAAACATGTTGTTGTCACGAATCAGTTTTCAGAGCTCGCATGTTCTTTGGAAATTTTAAACGTTGCGTATCTAAACCAAGAACACATCCACACAAGCGTATTCTGGTTGAGCCGACACGTCTTTTGAAATTGCGCTTCCAATTAGTTATACCGCAATGCGTGTATACATTGCATTTTCATCGATGAATGAGAAGACGAATTGTAAAATTTTATAATGTATAAAGGAAATAGCGGGCAAAGAGGAGAGAAAGAGAGACACAAAAATCAATTTTTATACGGGCGTTTGTAAGCTCGGGGGGGAAAGCTCGAGAATTATCCTGTAGATTGTCATACACACATACACAACAAAAACAAAATTAAAAAAAGATAAGCGTGACAAAGGGGCTACTGTGCGCAAATTTGAAAGGCATTCGGCCAAATACAATTTTTTCGAAAGTAACACGTATATCATGTACTATAAATATATACACATCATATTGAGCACGTCGAAAACCATGAAAGATGCGAGAAAGTACGACTTAACGGAAATTCTAAGCAAAGCAAGTATAACAGCGATGAAAAATATAAGTTCCAAAATCATCAAGCCAAAAATGAGTTTTTAAAACCGGTACTGAAATTTTGGAGCAATCATTCTGTAAGAATATGAAAAAACGCAGGGATATGACTGTTTTAAACGTTATGAGGCAGTGAGCAAACAAAAAAAGGACGACGGAGTGGGCGACGCGTACACTAAAATAGCGTCGAAGAACGTCAAAGCTCGTACTATATATTTTTGTTTTCTTTCTGTACATATTTATAAATGAAAAAAAATAATAATAATGGTGGCGATGAGGAAAAAGAAACCGAGAGAGCGTGAATTGAGCGAGTGATCTATGTGTGCAAGAATTTAGTGAGTGCAAAAGTATATAAGTGCGAAAACTGCACACACGTATAAAAGTCTCACAGCATTACGTATAAATATACATAAAGCGATTTCTTAGCGACGAAATGGAATAAAACTAATCTTTACGATTACATGGCTGATATTGCGAACAGAATCAAGAAGACGGATGCAAGGAAGTCGTTGAACGGTTCTTTATATACAATACGTAGAAGACAGTGAAAATAAGAAGTTAAAAAATCATTCACTTGCGCTAGCACAATGGCAAGACGAGCGTTTGTATTAAACGTAAAAATCGATTATTACAGAATTTGGCCGGACAGTGTGTTTTATTTTATATATATAATAAAACACACATTGTCGTATGTGTGTGCGTGTGCGTGTGTGTGTGTGTGTGTGTGTGTGTGTGTGTGTGTGTGTACACACGCATAGAATTCTTAGACACAGCAAAAAGTTGAGGAGAGAAAGCGAAACGCGAAAAAGAAAGATAAAAAGCATAATGTGCGGAAAGTGAGAATCAGCGTCGATTTAATCGGTTGAGGAGTTTGTCTTTATTAGATGTGCCCTCGATCGTCGTTACACACGAAAAATACACCCGTACATTAAATACACTGACACGTACAATTACACAATTGCGTGGAATTAATGGCGACTTATACATAATAACGATAATGATTGAACTGTAAATCGTGTTTGGTTGTATTATTTGTGTTATAATATGCCTCTTATGCAGAATATAATGGAAATTCAAAGGAAGTCTTAAAATCTTTTTAGAGTGTCGTTTTATTATTGTTTATTTATCTTTTGATTTAAGTAATTCTTTCTTTTCAACGCGTTCGATTAAACAGCAAAACTATAATTAGTTGATTTAATTTCTGTATACTAACTCTAAATATTTAATGATTGTTAAAAGAATACTGTCAATTTTCATTTATATATTTCAGCAAATTTACGTCGATTCTTGTTTCTATAATGCCTCTTTTTAAATACATATTATGTAAAAGCATTGCATTTGCTGCTGTGTTTAAAAGACATCGTGATCAAAAGTATAAAGACACTTTTATTTTAAGTTAAACGTTATTTATTCAAGTTGTTCTTCAATGATAATAATAATGAAAATAAATATAAACTTATTAATAAAAATAAACTTGAAAGCTGTAAATATTTGTAATCCTTATTTTGATTTTTTACAAAAAAAATTTAACAATTGTAATTTTTTATACCGATGCACATTCTAACTTTTTTTGCTAAACTCAGTTTTATTGCGCATTTCTGATAAATGATTACTTCATAAGAATTTAAAATTAAAATGGCGAGTTTCCTAAACCGGAATCAAGTAAATTACACAGTCTCTATAGCCCTTGAAATGTTTTATCTACTGTGAGTAGAGACGCACATCGATTTCAACCCTCAGGTAGATGCAAATTACCCTCGGTGGTCAGTTTTCGTACGCTCATCCTTGATCATTCAACGTACAACATATATGTATAGGTGACTTTATGCAAAAAAAAAATAAGGTACTCTAAAACAATAAATTATATATTATTATTAACTTTGTAAAATCATTAGTTTTTGGGCGTCTTTAAAAATTTTGCAAGTATTTAAAAAATAATAAAGAGCGGTGATGGCTCAGTGGGGTAAACCACCTGAGTACTACTTATAATGAGGGTCTGGGAAAATACATACACCGTCCGATGGCGCGCGGCGGACAAGCAACGACCAGATGCAGCGCAGGCCAGGTCAAAATGTTAACAGTTGATTTATAGGCCCTTTTCCAGGACCCAGGATGCTGCGGGGGAAAGAACACCGGAGGACAGCGACGGCCGAAGAAGGAAGATCGAGGCAGTTCAGCTTGAGACGCGCTACGATTTACATCTTTCTCTACCTTGTGTATTATTTTTAACGCTTGAATAAATGCAGAGACGCCGAGTATTCTAAGTCCTGCTTACAATTTAACTTAGCCTACGCTGTTTTACTCGAGTAAACTCCTACTAAGCTCAATTCACACTGCTTTGCTTATTTCTCTCTTGAACGTAGATTCGCTCAGTTCGAATCTCGCGCGCGCAGAATGTTAAAGGTAGCGGTGGCGCCAATATTTCGCGTGTAAATTAAATGAAGCGGCGAAAATTGGAACTGAGCTAATGGGAGTAAATACATTGCGCTGTAGGTATATCTATAGGATATATGAAGGTTTAACAAAAGTCGAGGGTTGGTGCTTGGTGGTATATATCTACTACTTATCCGATATAAAATATACGAAGAGCGCACACGCGGTGTTTTCAAAGATAGTATGGCGGAAGCATCAGCAGAAGTAAAGAACGACGATGAGCCCAAAACAGAAAAAGAACAGGATAAAGAAGAAATAGATGAAATCCCCAAAGAGGAAGAAAGATTAACCCATGAAGAATTGGTAAAATTGACGAAAGATGCGATTGCCAATATCATCGAAAGCGATCCTATATTCAGCAACTTGCCTTTAGATCCTACGATCGATGAGATAAGAGCACAGATCGCCGTTACACAGGGACAGTCAATTGAATTGTTCTTAGAACGTGGACCTTTGCCAAGATTGACAATTGTGGTATGTATACATATTTTTTGTTTTGATTGTTGGGTGACATAACCTTAAAAGAGTCGCTGTGCACTTGTACTGCTCCGAAATGTAGAGATGCGTTGCTGTTGATGAGCTCTGTTTTAATATGAGTTTTTTCTTTTAATTTTATTAAAACTATTCCGATTGCAGGTACCATCTAAAAACACCACTGTATTAGAGCTTAAGAAGGCTGTAAAGCGGCATACAAATTTAGCATTGAAAAGAGAAAAAGTTACCAAGAAAATCAGCTGGAAGCACGTATGGAGGAAATACCACCTCTCCTTTGCTGATCTTTCGTTGACAGATGATAAGGAGGACATCAGAAACTATGGTATACGAAGCAAAGCAGTACTGCAATATGTAAAAAGAAGAAGAGAGAAAAATAAAGTTCAATGAATATATTTAAAAGATGAATAAGGAAATGGAAGATAATTCGATTATCAAATTGCCTCATCATATTCAAGAAAATATATGTTCTACAAGACCAGTTTATAGACAAGGAAAGAAATATACCGCCGTGAAGGTCTACACAATCAGTGATGAATCGCAACACGTAATTGTATCTGGTGTCCCGAAATTGAATTTGACTCAAGAATTAAAAAATAAATGTTCTTGTTATGGTATCATAAAAAAAATGCAAGTTATGACAAATTATGAATCCGAAGATTTTACAGAAGCTTTTCACGTTCATTATAGCAAGATTCAAAGTGCTAGAATTTTGAAACGTTTGCTTGATGGTTTTAATTTCTATGGAGGCATTCTTCATATTTGTTATGCTCCAGAATTGGAATCAGTATCAGAAACAAAACAAAAATTACTACAAAGACTAAAGTATACAAATTTTAAAATCAAAATAAATAGTGAACATGAATAATAGAATAAATTAAATTTATTAGTACCTTTAATTATTTACAACTAGGAGTGAATTTTTAATAAAATAATATTTAAATACATATTTTTATATAACGTTCTTTAATTTCTAATATTTGTCATAACTTAAGTTACAATACAATAAGCATTTCTCTTATGAAACAAGATTTGTGTTTAAAATAGGTTTCATCTTCTCCTCGGGTGAAAAAATTTTAACTTTCAATTCAGGAAGAATATCTTCCAGCATTATGCAAGTCAACTCAAAAGCTGCTGATTTGTAATTATTAGTCACAATGAGAGTTTTTAAATTAGCACTTTTATATAGCGCTTCCAATCCTTTTTCGGTTAGCCTTGGACAATCTGAAACATCGAGGTACTCCAAATTAGGAAACGAGCTAGTCAATTTATCCATGAACCAAGCATCAAAGTACGGTGATCTTGAAAAATTAACATGCGTAACTTTTGGTACATTCTTAAAGTTTTCAAGGGCTTCATAATACAATTCAATTCCACTAGCATCGATAGCTGTCAGAACATAATTAGGATTAAAAGTGTTTGGTAAATCAAAAGTCTTTTTGTCTTTGTTAGTCTGTATCCACTCATCACTTCCTCTGAACTTAACTTTGCCCCCTTGGTAAATAAGAAAATGTGCTACAGCCAGATCTGGTCCCAAAAAATCAACCCTCTCTTGACTGAACTTTTGTAAATCCCTTTTGAAACCTATGTGCTTCTTTTTAATGTACTTTTTTATACCCCAAGGGGTGAACTCAACATCTGCATGTAGGATTGCAAAGACGATGTTATTAGACTCCGGTATCAAATTGCTTTTTCTATCAGATTCCTTTCTTTCTATTTCAGAACCTGATGTTTCTACCTCTGACAAGTTAGATCTTTCTTGAAATTTTCCATCCTGATTTAATACTCTAGCTGATGTTGTCAATGATTGAGTATTCGAGGCCTGAAAAACTTTGTTCTTTGAGAACTTGATAACACTCAATATTCTTTGGGACAACATATTTAAACTTATATGTCTTGTCTTTTCGCTTGCTTCTGCTACATTTACATGTGAGTTAATTACTACTATAGTTTAATAGGTTATCGTCGAGATTCAATCTGCAGAAATCAATAAGATCACTTGCGGGTTATTAGGTTTCCTTATTTTATGAATAATCCTCGATCCTCGAATGCAGCATGGTCGAAAGTCCGGCTCTGGCACAAACACAATTTACTTTTAATTATAGATCTCACATTTAGATCATGCAGCTTATATTATAAATTATTTTTTTTTTTTTTAAGTTACTTTATTGGCTTTAAGTAAATTACATTGCCCTATGTACATTGGGTATAATACTGCTTAGCAGTTTGGCGCGAAATACAAACAGATTGTTACAAAACTTGAAGTTTAAACCTTAAATATTACAGTTGATACTATCTATGAAATCGCAAATAATATGTAATATATTTCTACTGAGATCAGATAACAGGCTAATAACCGAAAATGGTCCTGTTTTACATTCTTTTCTTAGTTCTTTTAGCATTACATCTCTTTGTGAGTTATATAATTTACAGCTCCAAAATATATATTCTATTGAATCTGGTTCTTCTCCACATTTGCATATATCAGTGTCGACTATTTTGTGTTTATACAGACTTGAGTTAAGTGACGTGTGACCACTTCTGATACGATTAATTGAAACTATCGCTTTTCTAGATAGTACTTGATTATAAAACCAAGGTTTTTTGGCCTTCTTGTAAAAGGTCTCAAAATAAGGAACACCTTTTTCTTTACCTATATTAATAATTCGGTTTTCATTCTCTAAGTCACATTTCTCTTTAATAATTGCATACAAGTCCGTATAAGGTACTGGTTCATTTAAAAGTTCACCATTGATTGCAGCTTTTTTTGCGATATCATCTACGATTTCATTACCTATCACGCCAACATGGGCAGGGATCCAAACTAATTTGACTTTGACATCACGCTCTGTTAGATGTGCTAATTTCTGTCTAATATCTGCTATCAAGGGTGAACTTTTCTTTTTATTGATATTTTCTAGAGCCGATAAGGCACTCTTTGAGTCAGAGAATATAATATATTCACTATCTCGCATATCCATTATTTTATTTATCGTAAACAATAACGCTTTACATTCGGCAGTGTATATTGACGCGATATCTAAAATCTTATGTGCAGAATTAAACGCTGGATGTGTACTCCATGCGGCAAAGCCTACAGAATGTAAATTATCTTCTTTTAATTTAGACCCGTCTGTGAAAATTCGAGTGACTTTTGTATTTTCTGGAAATTTCATATTAAAGGTACAGTTAGGATGTTTGGATTCCCTGATCTTTTTGCCACTTGCTAAATCTATCTCGGGTACATATAAAGAATGCATAAATTTCCCTTCATAACTAATATGTGTATCTGTACACATAATTGAATAATTAAAGAATTTATATTCTTGAAAACATTCTGCCAGTAGCGGCTTATTATAATTACTTTGATACAGATTCATTTCCGAATTCTTTGACAGATTCCTCAAACTCTTAATGACTAGGTTATTGTTGTTTGACATACATTTCACAATATATTTGCTACATAATTCTTTCATTCTTGTTTCTAAATAGGGGATCTTTGATTCGGCTAGCATAACATTAATAGGTGTACTGTTCCTATATCCTAGTGCGATTCTAACTGCAATATTTTGTATTTTTTGTAACTTATCGAAGTATTTTCTTGAACATGGAGAGATAAGAAACCCACAATATTCAATTCTAGACCTAATCAAGGCTATGTACAAATGTAATAGAGTTGAGGGGTCCGCACCCCACCATGTTCTCCTTAAACAACTAAGAATTTTCATTGCCGACATACAGTTATCACAGACATATTCAATGTGTTTTTTCCATTCTAGTTTACGGTCTAAGTACATTCCGAGAAATTTCACATGATCGGACGCGGCAATTGTTTCGTTGTTTATGTTAATTTGAGTTTCTCGATATATATTGTATTTGGAATTATTAAATATAACTAGAACGCATTTCTCTGGAGCTATTTCCAGTCCTCTTTCTCTTAGAAATGCTATGATTTTAGCCGCATCTAGTTCCAGCTTGCTGACTTTGTCTTGGACACTTACATTAATTTCTTTATCATATATACATATATCATCAGCAAACTGTAGCATATTCGATGAGGCACTTATTACCTTTTCCAGTTTTCTAGTATAAATTGCGTATAAAAGAGGACTCAAAACGCTACCCTGCGGTAATCCTTTGATGATTGTTTTTTCTATTATATCATAATTTGTACAAAATAATACATTACGCTCTAATATTAGGTGACTAATAAAACAGACTATTTTCTTTGGGATTCCTAGATCTATTAGGTCGTCGATAAGTATTTCTGGGATTACATCATTGTATGCACCCTTTACATCCAGAAATAATGAAGCTAATGTATCTTTTTGATAGAAATTGTTTTGAGTGTCTGAAATTAAGATACTTAAATTGTCCGCACACGATTTCCCTTTCCGGAAGCCCATTTGAGATTCCGCTAAAATACCGTTCGTTTCGCACCACCATTGTAGGCGTTCTTTAATAATTCTTTCCATAACCTTCAACATACAAGAAGCCAACGAAATAGGTCTGACTTTATCTGAATTACCTTTGGGAATAAATTTAACCAAGTATTTTTTCCACTCTTCAGGAAAAACCTTGCAATGAAAAATGTCGTTATATAGTTCCAGTAGAATCCTCAAATAGAATTCAGGCAGCCTTGAAATAATTTCGTAATCAATCTTGTCCGTGCCAGGGGCCGACTTAATGTTAACCTCACTTAAGCAAAATTCGAGTTCTTCAAAGGAAAATGGGGAGTCTAAAAAATTTGTCTGATCATGTTATAAATTATTTTTCATGAGTACCAATTTCGCCATCTGGCGGTCGTACGCTTTCAAGAATGGAGGATGGAGGTTATAGCACCTACTGAGGCGCGGTTATATTGTGGTTTATAGTTAGATTGTTTACGTTTGTGTGATGATTTTCCAAAGCGAAAAATGACAGAAGAAAAAGTAGGTACGCTCGTGGAGGAGGCTCTGAAGCGAAAGCAAAGACTGCAGAGTTTAAAAAGGAAAAACGAGGAAAGTGCCCAGGATAAGAGTAATACTGATAAGCTTCCGGCGTAAGTATCAACCCTAACCTTCGAAATTTTATGATTACATATATTTAAAACGTTTTAGAAATTGAAAAATTCATAAATTTTGCGTTTGATTGTAGACCGAGATTTAGAAGTTATAAGCCACAAGATGAATCATTGAAAAAAATAGCTCTGGAAGATGGCAAAGCTGGCGATGTGGAAGCTGAGGTTCAGGATCAACTGCAAGCAGCTACGGCGAAACCAGTCATTGAAGAATTGGTAAGTTATGGAAATAAATACTTAAAGTAATGCATTATTCTGTAATATAAAGCACAATCTAAGTATTTTTCAAAATACTTATTACTTTAAAGAGTTTAAGAAAGCTAACAGGTGCGATATATGCAAATTCTAATTTCATTTGTTATTATTACAGGATATTAGTAACCTTGCACCTCAAAAGCCTGATTATGATCTGAAACGACACGTAGCAAAAAAGTTGGACAAACTTACAAGAAGAACTCAAAAAGCTATAGCTGAGCTGATCATGGATAGGTTGAAAAGGGAACAAGATCTAGCTACAGCTGTTAACATCGGAAGTGAACTTTCGTCCAAATCGTCCAAAAATTAATGTATATAACTCAAAATGTAAATATAAAAGTAGCATAGTTTAATTTTATACTTTCATGCATTTACTAAATCAAGTTAGATTTGCAATTTCTCAAAAACGATTCTCTAAGTTTAAAATTTGAATAAGACAATAAATACTGATATTGATTTTTAATATTATTCTTATCTTAATTCTTAATTATTTTACAATCAATTTTTTCATAAAATTATACACAAAACAAGAGTATCAATTTTATAAACGATTTAAATTTATACTAAATTATATAATTGTACAATATGCATAAAACAATATTGTTATGTCTAGTGTAAACGATTAAAAATAATGCCTTCCAAGATCAAAATGTTTTATTCTTTTCAAGAGTTTGCAATAAACATGTTATTTGATGTTCTGGTAATCCACAAACAATTATTTCTATTTGTGTATGTGCAAATTATCATCACTAATATTAGATCTTTCCTTGTCTAATAATAAAATCTTGGAGGACTTTATTTTATATACATTACAAACAGTTACGTACATAGACGTGAAGAAAAACGTTCCTTCTGTATAAAAAAATTGCACGCCACTGCCAATCACGATTTGTTTTCTTTTTTTTTTATATTGTTACACGTTGATTTTTCACTCTTTATCCGCTAATCGTGTACGCTAGAGTTCTTTTTTTGTACAATACTTAAACTTTCATCTCAAATAAATACGTTTCGTCGTACGCGTGATTTCGTAAAAAAATATTGAAATTAGTTTCCTCGTTTTTACTCAAATTATCAGAAATGATCTTCACGCCAATTTTTTTGATTAAAGGTTTAAAAAGATGACGCTAAATACACTTTCATCTAGGCATATCAAACACTACATTATATCTGTAGAGAATCTCGGTTATAGCTTACCTAGGATAGCGAAAAATCATAAATCCTGCTCTCATGAAACCTCTTTTATATTATATTATATTAGGAACTATTAGTATACGTAACTCAGCTTTAAAACACATTTTAAAATCTAAGTTGCCAATCACAACAACAGAACGCGCCTTTTATTTTCACATACAAAAACAAAAATATTGCATTAGAAGACTTCGCTGTGTTCTTCATGAGTTTCATAAGACTGTCCTTTTAACCGATTTCTCGCACCCAGCATAATTCCGTCGCGAATTGCAAAGAAACATTTCTATAAATTCCGTATGTATTTGCACAGTTTAATCCTTTCTGTTTTCTCTTCACTTATCGATTCACCTCTGCCTTTCGAACAGCTGATAGCTACTTGAAATGACCGCACGTTTAGCGGTGTCATCTTCAAGATTCGCTCGCATTTCCATTGACGGCTGCGAAGGCCTGACCTCCATAATGTGTGAATGATTTGCCTCGCCGATCGATCTGGCATCCGCAAGGAATGAACTTACACAACTCATCGTCTTAAAGCTTGCCACCCTTTGCGCAGATATCGGCATCGTATTCCTTAGATCCAAGTGCTTTAAAGCCTGGCACTTGAGCAAATAGTTCAAGCTAAGCTCGGTGAGAAGCCTACAGCCAGACAGATTAAGCGAAACGAGGGTTGTGACGGTGGCAGCAGGTAGCGACGTCAGTTGTGCTATTCCCGCGTCGGTTATCCTGGTACACGATGACAGGTTGAGCGTTCTGATGTAGGACAGATGTTGAGCTATGTAGCGCAGAGCAACGTCTGATATATCGCAGCCGCAGAGTGACAGTGTTCGCAGATACCGTAGCCTGGACGACTTTTCTATTAGGCCGGCTCCGGAGTCACTAGGTGGACTTAAAATCTCCCGAAGACTGCAATCATTTAAACCTGAAAAAAATGTTGTTTTCATCTTTTATTAGATCTGCATATGAAGTTTCATTACACATTTCACATTATATTTCATGCAATTACCTGCGACAAAACTCAAATCAAGCGTCGTTAAAAGCGGACAAGCAGATGTGTTCAAAGCGTAAACTCCAGCCCAATTGCAGCCCTTTAGCGAAAGATTCTGCAGTTTCGTTAATCGAATCAATAACCAGGCTAATTGCCTTTTAGCTATGTTCGTCCAGTCTAACAGGAGTGTTTCCGGTTGCCGTTGTACGATGCCAGACAAATGCCCAGCCGACAGAACACTATGCGACACATCTATTTTTTGCCACAAGCTGCGATCAATACTGAATTGAGCCCAAGTCCTGCACACTAGTGCGCAATTCACAAGATCCTTTCGCGATAGATACTTGAATACCGATAGAATTGCTACCTTATTATAAATGTATGATTGCTCGTGAAAATCGTTCGATCTGTGTAGTGGAGCAGCCTGAATGGTTTGTGCGATAGGAAACTGTTTCTTTATTACGTTAATAGGAGTCCTATTAACTATTGGAGACGTTTGCTGGTTTTGAGGATGCGTTCTTTGGTGTCCCTCTGCAACTTCTTGATCATTCCAACTCTGAAATTAATTAATTAATTAACGCAATGTTTATGGATAATGAATAAAAAATACAACTAAAATTAGCCGTTATGTTAATACCTCGTTCAAATTAAGTTGCATCTTTTTACTAGGTGTCATAGCTTTTTCAGAATCCGGTGGCTGAATTGACGCAGTCGCGCTGGTTACCGATAGTTTTCTCTTGCCGGCTTTTAGCTGCCTCGGCTTCGATTCCAAATTCCTGCCACTTTCACAGCACTCAGGACACTCCCAACTGTTGGGCAAATCGTCACTCACGACAATATTCTGCATATTACGACCGGTGCATTGCGGATGTATTATGTCGTAACATATAGAACACTCCATCAGGCTCGAGGGTGTCACCGGGTGCTGTTTACCCATCAACGGTGCCGGCGGTTGGCCCCAGCCATCCAAACTGCAGAACTTGCAATATGCCGTTACGGGCAGCATCGGTCTCAGACACTGTCGCATAAGGCAGGTTTGCTTAGCTCGACCAGTACCTCCGAATTTTACCATGTCCTGGCAGTATGCGCACTCGCCACAATCTGCTCTCGTGCAAGCTTCGCACTTTTTGCAGCGAGTCCGTCGTCTACGAGGACAAGACTTTGAGTCGGATCTCTCCTGTAACGGTGGCCTAATAAGCTTCTTACGGGTTATGCCGAGTTTCTCTCTCTCGGTAATCGTCAGCGCCGGCGGCGGAGGTAGAACTGGATGTCCGGTTACTGCTAATTCGGGACTGTCGTGCCTGTGCTGTTCGACAAGACAACGAACGTCGTGGATCAAAGCGACGGGATCTCGAATCAATTCTGGAACGTTTTTCTTTGTCGATGGAAGAGAATGAAGGTACATGACGATGGATTTTAGGCCGTGAAGCTCAAGCGGAGTTAGGTGCACGTGCTTCAGATTTTGCGGGACCATATGTTGAGTCTGAGTCTCGGATATGTCTAGGTGACTACGGCCCAAAAGAACGTGAACGTATCTTTCGAGCACATACCTGAAAAGATGGTTTGATTTATATAATTGTAAAGTATTGTCAGATGATACATAAGAAATTGATTTCGAGATTTAAAAAGTATTGAACTTACCAAAGCATTTCGGTGAAAAAGGGGTACCGAAATTTATGAGGTACTTTGGTTGCTTCTTCTACTTGAGCTACTCTAAGCTGCTTGTCGATTCCAAAACTGTGCAAAAAATTTCCTCCAAAGACAAGTGAGTCCTGAGGTGTATAAACTGCATGTATCCATCCTGTTGGAATAAACAAAGTCATCCCAGCATGTAGTGTTATTCTACCACATCTGTCAACCATATCTCCAAAGAAAATGTCTGATTGTTTTCCACTCAAAACCCATTCCTGATACAAAGATAAATTCTTTTCTGTTGGGGGTATGAGCCAGAATATTTTCCCCCCTTTGAGAATATGATACCAAACACTTGTGCCTCCAAAATCTACATGAAAGTCTGTATAACAACCTTTAACTGACATGAGACAATACTTTTGCACCTTTGGATACATCATGTCTTCAAGCAAATTTGTAGATTCAACTTGAGATTCCTTCAAATGTTTTGGCCATACTACATCAACCCAATCTATTTGTCTCACAATCGTAGGAGACTGCACATAATTTTCTAATTTGGTGTGACTAAATTCCAGTGAGATCACATTTAACAAACGATCTTTGTTCTCATCTTCATAATACTTTTGCCATTCTTTCATTGTCATATCCTCATTTTTCTGAGTATTAACATCCATAACATCCACAATTCTTTTGGAACCTGTGTACAGTATAATTTATAATATTGGTAAAATTGAACTGAATTGATAGTTTGAATTGCTATATATCATACAAAAAATATCTCTATATGAAGCTACTTACCAACACATGTCCTGACATCATTGACAGTAAAGTTAGTACTAGGTACTCGCAAGCCAAGACCAGTTTTTTCTTTGATCAAAAGAGGTATACCAAGTCCATGTTTTTGTAAATATGCTACAGTCACTTCTGGTCCAGTCATTTCACGGAACAATCCATTAAAATTGCCAAGATCATATCGATCACTTTCAATCTTTTCTTCCACTTGAAAGCCACGTCTGCCTTCAAAGTCCTCATCGCCAAAAGCCCAATCATCGGAATACAATTTTCTAGTCCTTTCTCTCTGTAATGAAAAATAAAAATATTTTAATAAAACAAGAATAAGAAATCAGTTATACTACTACAATATATATTTCTAAGGGATGAGAAATCCTAAAACTAAGCTCTATCTTAGAGCTTATTGAAAGTATTAAAATTTTTCTTTCAGCTTTTACGATATAATAGATATATATACATAGGTGTTTGACAACGTTTATCTTTTCGCGAGAATATAATCATGAGACTCGCGCGCGAAAGCGCTCCGTTTTGAGTCTCATTCGCACGAAAAATTTGAAATAAGCTGTTATGCATGTCCTAAAAACATACATTTTGGAAGTATGGTTTAGGCAAATCATTACCTGCTTATAATTATTCGTGTATTATGAGACTAATCTATACACCTTACATAAGCGTGTGTTCACTACGATATGATTTTTGAGGTTATTCGTTTTTAGAAGATTTTTATACAATCTGTATAGAATGTAGAATCGCTAGCATTATTATTATTATCATTTTAAATGACGATACTAACTTTTAAATTGATTTTAGACGTCGCTACTTGTAAGCTAACCATTTCGAACTAAATAAAATCTTACATTGACCCATGACTATTGTGTGTATTATAAGTTTATGGTGTATATGTACATACTTATAAGTTTTTTTTTTAAACGTACTTAGATACGTGTTGCAATTACTATGGGTAATTAAAGTCTATATACAATAAGTCCTAACGTTCGCGCATTACTGAAAAATTTCGGAGTAAAGGAACGTCAACTCCTACATGCATTAGTAATACATGTAAGAAGAATAGACAAGTAACAATAAACTATAGAACACTGCTCATGTTTATTTTAATATTAGTATATAAGACCTCTAAAACCCTTCATCCGCCAGATCTCATCGGAATCGCCTTAGTCGATAAGGGATAAGCCAAAAATCTCCCCCCCCCCCGCAACAAAACGACCGTAAACAATATATGGAATCAGCGCTCATCAGACATCGTGCTCAACACCTCGTTAAATTGCATGTAAAGCACCGCGAGCCCATCATTTCATCGTCAAAAGGAATCAAGGCCCCCCTGCAAGGCATGTGTAAACATTCGCACATAAACATTAGCTCCTTTTAGCTGGACGAGGCTCCCTTTCTCCCCGTTATATACCGAATAAGAAAAAGAAAAGAACCACAGCAGAAAGAATGAAAGGAAACCGCGTCGAGAAGAAAGGATACTCATGCCTGCAATAAAAGGAGCAAAAGACCGTCAGCCTTCCAACAAAGGGTCGGTCGAAAAGAAAAAGGTAAAAAAAAGGACAGAGTAGTGCGAGAAAAACAGAAGACAGTTCCCACGCGGTATTAGCGAGAGAGAGAGATAGTAGTAAATAAAGCATATCGGCAGTCAGATAGATTAATATCAATTATCATCTCACGATAGATGCGAATGAGAGAGAAAAAGTTAGAAATGCAGACATGTTTACCAGTTGTCGCCTCGGCGGCGGGGCTGGTGCTGCTGCTGTTGCTGCTGCCTCGTCGGCCATTGCGGACACGCCGTCGCGGGCGTATTACCGGATACTCATCGATCTACCTCTGCGCCGTGGCCAGCAGCTTCCCTCCTGTCGCTGCTTGACTCTCACCAGCAGCCTGCTCTTTTATCTCTCTCTCTCTCTCTCACTTCGTCTTCTTCCTCTACCTTTTCCCTACTTCTCCGCAGCTAACACTCGGCACATGCACTGCTGCGGTAGACTGTATTAGCGCACTGTGTGCAATATATAGGTATAATATACATATATATATATAACACCTAGCAGGCAAGACACTGCGATCGCTTATTTACATCAGCCGTGTACTTAGGTGTGTGTGTGTGTGTGTGTGTGTGTGTGTGTGTGTGTGTGTGTTATACTACTTCTACTTAGCGAAAGAAGCAGCAGCAGTGCGGAGCACCGCGCGGCGGATTGACATTTCGAAACGGAGTTTTCGCGGACCCCGACGAGAGGCCATTATTTATTTTACCCCCATCACGTCTCTCCTCTATATTCTAGCCATATCAACAATATCCCTAGAATCTGGAAGGTTATAGGAACCTTTGCGCTGATTCGAGGTTAGCCTGTATATTTGAACGACGTTGTTTGATCGAAGAAGATGCGCGCCGTGACGAGATTTTCCTTGGGACTTCATTCGGATCAAATTTATAAGTTATAAGTCGATATATAACGATGACTCCGGCGGTTGGGAAGAGGAACATTGCGATGAAAGTGAGGCCGCCAATTGCGAAGGACTCAAATAAAGCTATCTCGGAATACTTTCTGTCGAAAAACGAGGAGCAGGCTGCTATCAAGTATGTCGATGAGATAATTTAATCCTTGGATTTTCATGTTTATTTTGAAGAACGTTCTTAGTGGTTTGCTTTGAACTGATTTATTTCACTCGAACTTATTTCTCTAAAACTAAGTTCGTAATGGTCAATTCTTTAAAACTGATCCTTTTTAAACGATTTTTGGTACATCGAGTTACATTAACTTATAATACATTCAATGTATTTAATATTAACATTAATACCAGGCTTTCACCCTGATAAATTATAAGGCATCATGATGAGAGTAACCTTTGTTGTTAAATTCTGATTTCTGAAATAAAACATAGCTTTAACTCATATTAATAATATCAACCAGATATATAGCTGTAAAATAAATTATAGATGTCTGTAATGCTAGCATGTATCGGGCATGTCAATCCATAATCCAAAGGCCTTATTATATGCTCCAAACAAGCTTTTCTCAAGATATGCATAATCTTCACAGTGAACTGATGCTTTAGCAGCCATAAGGCTTAAAAATCTTTTAAGACTCTTCAATGATTCTGGACTATACTGGATTTCAATGTTGATTTTCGTCAGGTCTTCACTTAATTTGTGTTGAGGTTGCACTTCTAGTAATAAATCCTTTACACCATTAGTACCTATCATGTCCTATAAGTATATGTTTTGTTGTTCACATGTTATATTATTTCATAAATGTAACCAGTATTTTAAATACTAGAGGTAATTCCATACCTTTAATGTTGGCAAACAAGTATTGGACCAATTTTCTTTACATGATTTACAATCGCATTTAAACCGATAGATCTTTGATAAAAATGCTTGGCGTTGATCTTTTGACCAATCCAAACAATAAGAGCGGAATAGCTACAAGCAAATTGTATTTAACATAAATTTATATAAAGAAATCCCAAGTTTGCTAAACTATAGACATATAATATTAATTACATACTTGTTCTTCTTTTTTTATGGGATATCTAGCATAAACAATTATTTCATTGTTTTTGGAATGAATTAAATTCACATTTGGATCGCAATTGTGATTCAAAAGACTGCAAAATGGGTTTATAATAATACCAAAGCAACTGCTGCATGTAGAATGCTAAAGCATGTAATTTTGTAATTAAAGATTGGTTTATATTAAATGAATAAAATTGAGTGAAAAATTGCTAGCTTACTGTTATACTATTGGAAGGTAAAAGGCAGTATATTTTTAAGAGCAATGCTCCAATAAACCAAGCTTCTTCAAATTTAAGTAAATCAATTGCTGAAATGCCTAATTTTTTTCCAAAAAATTTAGTATTATTAGCTAAAAGAAACAAAGTTACTGCAGCATTCTGGGACAAACTAGCTATTGCAGTATTATCAAGACCATCTCTACAGTTAGTCAGACTCAATATACTTGTACATCTGTCACTATAAAAAACGCCATCTGTAGAAAATCCTTTAGAGCGATGATCTATAAACATTAATGTATATGACAATAAATCATTATGCAAAAAGGTATCCTTTATTTGTAACTGTACCTTTATTTTTTTCTAAATTTAGATACTCTTTCTTCAGCTGTTGAATACCACCAATTTCATGAGTTGCACTAAGTAAGAACCGTAAATTACATATTGTATATGTAGGATTACTATCGTTTTCAATGTCCCATATAAGTGGATATATCTCACATTCAAACTGATGAAATTTTTTCCAAGCTTCTGATCTACAGGCTTCTGAGCAATATACATCATAAATACAAAGCTGGCAAGGAATAGATGACCAAGTAAATTGGCTACAGTTGGAACAATGAAAATACCTTCCTAAACTAAAATGATATCTATAATAATTCTTTTCAACTGCAATTATTTCTCCTGGCTCAATCTCTCGGGTGGCCACTACATGTCTGCCCCATTCTTTATTGTACTTTATTGTTACAGCTTCAGAAGCACAAGGAGCCTCCTTATTTCTTGCAAAAGCTGGAAGTGTTTCTTCTCGCTTCTCTATTTTATCTTTATTCTCTTTCGATTCATCATTTAAACAAGAGTTTTTTATATTATTCAATTTTTCTATAAAGTTACTCTTTAACGTTTTGTCTAATGTCAGTTGTTTAAATAATTCAAGAGCTTCTTCACAAACATACTTTGCCATTTTGTCACTTAGTGCAGCTAAGCATTCAGCTTTGCGACACAACAATTTAGCTTCTAGGTAATCAGAAACTGTTATATCTAATACTCTATCACAATCTTTTATGCATTCTTCATACTTTTTTAAATGGAATAATAATGCTGCTCTATTCCCATAAGCAAGAGCTAATTCTTCAGAATCAGTAGGAGCCAAAGCTATACTCTTAGAATAGAGTTCTAATATTCCTGTGTGTATTTCACTATTGTGAGATGAGTCACTGCTATAAAGTTTATTTCCTTTTTTCCTATATTGTATAGAATCTTCTGCATTCTTCTTTTTATTTGGTTTAGCTATTATGCTATATCTTTGAATTCGTAACATAGCTTCACGAATTAATCCCCTTTCAATTACCAATGGATTCAAGTTTTCATTTTGATCATCAAACATTTCAACTGAATCATCACTGTCGCTTATTTGCTCTACTTCATTAGCCATTTTAATACTAAAAAATAAAATTATTTAATAAGTAAGGAATATCCACGTATTTTTGTTACATATTTTTCATATTAATCTCTACAAGCATGATATGTTAACTATAGCTGATGTTTAGTAAAACATTGATCATGTGTAATAGACGTACAATACAAACATAATTTACACAGATTTAATGTAAAAAACAACTATTTTACAGAAGACTGCAGTTCAATGAAGAATAAGTTATGAATTATAATAATAATAGTTAATATTTTCAATCAATGATTGTATGATTGTATATTTTTAGCAACCTATCAACGAATTTGAAATTTGAATGGCCTTTATAGGTTAGAAATAAAGTTAAGATGTTCGTTACCAATTCCTATACATAACTATTTTCCAAATTTAAAATTTAACACAGAGATACGCAAAATAGAAATAAAAATATTGTATAAAAATGTTTTTTAATAACAATCCATTAATACTTGCATTTTTATGCAGCGTCAAATTAGTCCAATGTAAGGTATAAACCTATATATCGTATAAAAGAAACACGCGCAGCGCAGTTCCGAAACCGTTCTAGGTATTTTCCAAGAATCACGCACATTACTACTTCGGTCATTTCGTCATATTATGTATAGTTACATGGTACTTTTGATAGTTTCATGAAAATACCACCGTTACCATAGGGCGTTACGATTCCTTATATATTAGCTATACCGAATCTATGCTAAATGTATGAAAACGTATAGGCAATCTAAATATTTTTTTGTTAGCAACTATTTTATATGTATTTATGTATGTATATATACCAAATTGAAATAAGTATAATTCTTTAACAAATTGGAAATTGAATCAAAAAATTGTATTCGCGTATATTTCAGTAGGTGCGATTAAAAATACTTTCAAGCGCTTATCATTGTAAAAAGATTTACTTTTTAATTAAAGGTTTCTTACATATCAATCTTATAAAATTATACTTTACTAATACAACACAATTTACTGTGTAATGTATATTTACAGAAGACGCATATTTTGCAATTGCAAAATATTTTATAACAAATTTTTGAAAAATTTTTCTGATTAGTCATAATATTATTTGTGAAAATAACGTTTTTTTTTATTATTGATTTTTAAATAATTTATAAGTACATACATGCATATAATATTTTCTTTAAGTAAAAATAGTTTTGCGATAAAAAGACCATCATAAAAATATTTTGCCAAACTGAAGAAAATAAATAAATGAAGAACACTAAGTATACTGTATACTGTAGTATACGAGTCACCAGAGTACTTATGATAAAATAAATAATACAAATGTTTTAACATAATTCGATGAAATTAGCTTTGGCTGCTCTTTCTTCCTTCATCATCATGAATAACCCAATTTTTTGCTCCACTTACTACCAATCCTAGACTCTTCAGAAAGGCCTTTTCATGTTCTAAAGGTAACAATCCATTCCTGATCGTAAGCTTGGTGGCTTCTAAAAGCATGAAGAAGTACAATTAATTTGTCATTGAATTAAAAAAATTTAAATTAAAATACAGTTTTAAAGTAAACGTACGCAATAAACATTTGCAAAATAGAGTATCTTTTAAAACCATTTTGCTACCAGTGGCTTTACAAGCCGTGTACAAAGTGACCAATTCTTTTGACATATATTTTCTTAACATACTCAGAATATTCTTTGTGAGTGTTACATTATTGTCAATGTAAGAACACAAACTTGTTATCTGAAAATATTGATAACAGTTACTATTTAGAACAAAAAAATGCGATGTTATTTAATTTCACTTAACACTTACAAATTCATTGCAAAACCTTGTATTCTTAGCAAGATCTTGATTAAATTTATCAAAATCTTCAATTTTGGTAAATGGTATTTGTAAATTGTACTTCTCTTGAAAAGTTTGAGCAAATAAAGGAGTTAAATTTATCTCATTTGCATTAACAACAGCCTCTAAAACATTTCCTTGCTTGTCAACTTTTTTTGTAAGCTCTTGTATGTCCTGTTTCAAACTCAAAACTAATTGAGCCAAGTTTAAATCTGAAACTTTTTAAAAATAATAACTTTTTTTATTGCAAAGTCAACTTTGAGTTAAATTATTTAAAATTTACCTGAACTTGCTCGACTTGCATCAGTAATAACTTCTTCTACAACATCTGGAACTAATATGATAAAATACTTAATTATATTATAGGGATCACAAAAATACTCTTAATAATAAATTTTATTTTTTTACCAGATGTACTAGCAGCTTGGTATGAATTTTCGTAAGTAGGTGTGCTAGATGAATTATTTGGTTCAGTATAGACTTCTGTGTTATCTATAAAAAAAAAATAAAAAAAAAAATTATTACACATAAGATTTTTTTTAATATAAAAATAGTCTTTTACCTGGAATTATAACTTCAGACACAACTTGAGGATCTTCTCCGATTGAGTCATTTTTATTCAATAAGTAAGTTGGATTATGATCTGTAAGTAGAAAAAAATGAAGTAAATATAAAATATTTCAAGTAACCAAATATGAAAACAAAATAATTAACCCGTTGAGTCAGATATTATCTCAAAATGAGCGTGTGATAATAGGTTTCGAATAGCAGCTTCTTGTTCATTTTCTACAAAATAAATGCATACATAATTGAGTTGTCTTTCAAAACTGTGTTACGTTTACATTTTTTTATATTGAAATCTTACCATTAGTTTGAGGATGGTTGGATTTCTCTATAAGTAACATTATTAATAATACATCATTTAAATTTTCGCAATCATTAAAAGGATAAGAATAACAAAAAATTAAATTTCTGAACTTTACCTGAAGAATTAACATGTGATTTAGGAATTTCTGTCTGTTTAATGTGCTCAGTAGTTGAAATATTCATTTCTGTTTTCGTGTTTTCAATGCCACTACTTTGCACATCCATACTTTCTGTTTGTACATCATTGGTAATGTTCGTTGTATTTGTTGACATTGCTGACACATTTTCAAAGTTTGAGTTCATAGTTATCGATTGTTCATTTGTGGTATCTACTACATCCACAACGTCTGATTGTCCCGCCAAATTTTCAGAAGTGATGTTCCTTAAAACTGTTTTATTATTTTTAACTTTTTCTGTCCCTACCTGTTTTTTTTCAAAATCCATATTTTGTGTCACTGTTTTTTCATTTCCGGAATAAATATTCTCTATTGTTGTTTTTACGTTTTCAGACATTGCATTTTCATATCCAGAATCAGTATTCTCTGATACTGCCTTTTCATGCTCAAAGCTAATATTTCCTGACACCATCTTTTTATTTTCAGAATCAATATTCTCTGAAAAATTCTCAACATATTGAGGGTCAGCATTTGCAGGAATGGCAACTTGTGAAGCAATTTCTGACTTAATATTCTCTGTCTGTACATTTTCAGTGCCCATGTATTCTAATTCTGCAATACTTTCAGAGTCCATCAGTTGTGTATCTGGGAGATCTTGGGTGTTTAAATATTCAACTTTAGATACTTTTTCAGGCTCCCTATTCACACCGTTATCTTCACAGCCTGAAACTGCCTTTTCATACCGAGAATGAATATTCTCTAACATTGTCTCTTCATATTCAGAACCAATACTTTGTGACACCATCTTTTCATTCTCAGAACAAATATTATCCGAAAATGTCTCAACATATTCAGGGTCAACATTTTCAGCAACTTTAACTTGCAAAGTTTTTTCTGACTTAATATTCTGTGGTTGTACAATGTTGGCAGTGTCTCTGCATTCCAGTTCAGTGATACTTTCAGAGTCCATAATTTGTGTGTCTGGCAGATTTTGGGTATTTACACATTCTGCTTTAGATACTTTCTCAAGCTCAGTATTATTATCTAAATCAGTATTTTCACAACCATTTGGAATACTGTTTGCTTCAACACATTCATCAGTTTTATCATTGTCTACAACAGAAATGTTTATTAAATTATTAGGAGGAATTTTTAAAACAACAATTATGTTAATAATAATAACTGACCATATAAACCAGAATTACTTTTTTTGACTGTCCTATTAAGAACTTCCTTATACTTAGAATAGCTATTTACTGTAAAATAATATATCATTTATTATACAAATACTTTGTAATAATATCAAAGTATCACATGGAATATTTCATATTTTAACGTTTTTTTTTTACCTGTAACATCAGCATTGCAGGAAAATTGTGAAGTGCTCATTGTACGACTAGTCATTCGGTAATTGGCTGAAATAAAAGCCAGCCCTGCAAAAAGATATAAAAAATTTAACAAGAGATTAGAAGTATCAGTAAAATTGTAAATTATTGAGTTTGGCAGATATAAAGATAATGATATTTCTCAATTACTTTGCACTTTTTCTATAGGTTTCCTTGTATTCTCAAGTAAATTTAATTCTTCTGTAGGTGAAACTTGAAATGAATCAACTATAATTAATAAAAATACATTTATAATTAATAAAAACATATTTCATAAAAATATCATCATCCAATAATATATTTTGAAAATCAAACCATCAGATTCAGATTCCGTTCCTGTACAGTGATATTCTCGTTCTGTCGTGGAAGGTGTGTTTATATCATTTTCATGATTGCAATCTATGACAATATTTTACATAAAAGAAAATTATAAGACTGTCTGAACGGTTATTGAACTCAAAAGATTAAATATAAATTTTACCATTAGATGAATGAGAATTTCCTTGCTGCTCATCGGAATCAGGCACAACATCATTATTTAAGCTTTTTCTTTTGCGATCAACATAAGACTCATCCTCTTCTTCCGTTTCATCTGAAATTTATCCACAATCAACATTAGAAAGTATTTCAGCTTTATCGTACATTTGTAAGCTGCGTTATTTTAAAATCTTACAAGTTGAAGAATCAGAAGCTGTGTCTTCCTTTTTAAAATCTTTGATCTTTTGTTCGGTAGTCAACTTTCTGTACTTTGATAGATTCAGACTTTCATCTTCGGAAGAGCACTCCCCTAAAAAAAAATCAAACAATTTTCAATGTATGCTACGCATACTATTTCTCTTGAATCTTTTAAACGAGACTATAATATCGATTATTGTATAATGATAAATCATGAGTATATCTTCACTTCTAGATATCATTATTTTACAGAAAACAACGCGCGCAACAAGTAACACAGCAACATATATTTTAGCGATTTGCTTGTATATACTACCTACTTTTATGTATACTAAAAAATGACCTAAACATCGTTGAACCACGTCGTATCTGATACCTTCCCTCGTCTGAAAATTATCACGTTATTATGCAGATATTGCTAAATGCAAAATCCATCAAGCGCAAACAAAGAAGAAAAACACCGGTACCCCCGTAAACAATTTTTTTCCCAACCCTCAAATCGCGCCATTATTATCTCGTTGTAGCGAAAAAAAGCGTCGACATCCCTAAACGTGCGCGTCGCAAACGTCAACAAAGACAGCGACAGAAAAAAAAACCACGAGGCAAAAACAACAATATATTAACAAAAACTCACTGCGTCTTTTCTGCATAAGACCTCTCATCTCGCTGATGTCGCTTCCACTTTCCTGGCTCATCCTGATATCGATTTAGTATTCAATTATCCTTTCGACGACAATCCTCTGATCGCGCATCAATGTCTATCTATCTATCTGTGGTTAGTGGCACCAGAGGTCTGTACGGCCATCAGCATCAATGTCAAAGTATAAGTATATATATATCCGATCGGTTGGAAATGCAGCGGTCGAATGCGTGAAACGGCCGATATTGGCCTGAGCTATAGCTCTGATGATTCCCGGAATTCGCGACCGCCGTTGCGCTGTGGCTGTGCTCTGCTACTCGGAAAAAACACAAGAGAGCGGAGCGCGGCTTTCGAATGTTCGAACGGCGCTGCGGCGTTGCCAACTTGAGAAGATTGAAGGCGCTAAAAGCCGCTGAGTGCGAGCCTGCGAGTCCGAGGAATTGGAAGGGTTTTAGGGGGAAGGGATTGGTGGACTGAGTGGCGCGAGTTTTTCGCGCTTTGCGGTGAATTTGAATTCGGGATTGAAGTGTTGGGTTCATTACTGTCATATATTTATAATAAATCTGTAACGGATTCAGGGTTATTGTTTTAAAATTGTGAGGATTGACTTATTGATATTCATGGATGATTATAAACGTGAGTGTAGAATTTTAGAAATGATTGAACAGTATTTAAAAAATTTGAAAAATCTCAATTTTATTCGAATTTTTTTACAAACAACGCCAGATTCTTATATTCTTTAGCTTTTCTTAACGGCGATCGAGTGTAGAATAACATTATTTATCAATCAATCATCAATTCATTCACAGTAGATACGTGTATGTACTTTTATATACAATATTGCGCTGAACGACTTTTCGTTGCAGAAAAACAAAATTTAAACGTACAAATAATGATCTAAGAAAATAATAATCTCAAAACTTTTCGCAGACACTATCCAGAATGGGACCTGGTAAAAGGCGAGCCAGTAATAGAGCTGATGCGGATCCGCCGTGAGGTGCTCACCGCAGACTTGGAGCTTCAGGCGAAGCGCGAAGAGTATCGTCAGCGCCGCGAATTAGCCGATGGCCAGTGGCAGGAATTGCGCGAAAAGGAAAATCTGCTGCGCAGGTCTTTTCTCAGGTTCGACGAATTTGTAAGGGAGAATCGAGAAAAACGCGAAAGAGCTGTTCGTAAGACTCGCGATGAGAAAGAAAGACAGAAAATCAGAGAGGCCGAGGTTGAGAATTTTTGTGTTTGATAAGTAAAACACTTTGATGAATAATATACAATAAATGTAATAATACTGTGGTCTATTGTTATATCCAGATAGCGGAACTGGAAAAGAATCTAGAGTATCTGGAAAAGGTGCGAGATAAGATGCAGAACTATGTCGAGGAGTATCGGCCGTTTCAGGAATATCTAGAGATGGTCCTTGAGACTAAAGAGTTTCAGTCGATTGCCGAAATCTTTAACCGCTACGAGACACTAATCGCTGCGAGAGCGGCTCTTGTTCAGAATCAAGACGATAATTTACAGACACTCGAGAATACCAGTGCTCAACTAGTATAATTTTACAATTTTTAACAATATTTTCAAAGATTGATAAAATTGCTCATAACAATTATTATTTGTTTAACAAAATACCAGCAAAAAATGACAGAGGAAAAATCGCAGAGTCTGATGGATTTGAACAGTCGACTGGCTCAGCTGCAGAGTCGTCACGAACATGCTCGAGCCAAGTCCTTACATTGGGAGACGGTCGTATCAAAAGTCAAGGAAGTCGCGTCGCGCAAAGAACTCGAAGAAACTCAAGTACTCAATCATCTTTACAATTCAATCCAATCACACCTTCGCTTAATTCAAATTATATATAACGTATATACACATAGGTACGCGCTTGTATCTGGAACCTCTACCGTCAGATTTGCCGTCGCAAGGGCGTAGCCGTCGAGGCGAAACGCGACGATCTCGAGCAGCAGTTGCTTCACGTCAAACGCACGATCCTCGAACTCGGGAAGATCGTACGCGCCGCCAAACGCAAGACGACACGTGAAGAAAAGCAGAAGGAGCTGATGGAACGCACTGCAGCTGCTAATAAGGACAACAAGTGTTCGGCTGATGTAAGGCGCGAGGAGACCAGGAGTAGCTTCAGAAGTAGCTTTGATGAGACGCGCAGTTTTAGGAGGAATTAATTTGAAATTTAAAATATCGTTATCAGAATGCTTATAATAAGGTAGCGATTCTGTAGAGTCTTTTATAAATTACACAGTGTTATTTTAGAAACTCGACACTCGCTATATGATTATCAACGAAAAATTTGTATTTTCATTTTTACAGAACAATTTACAATATAGCACTTGCTACGATTCCGCAAAACAATTTCCAATAGGAAACACCGGGGTACTATGCAATTTGAGATATACATACAATATTACTTATCACTGATATCGCTTTTGAATGATTTTCCGCGACGCAGGCAAGTGACAGCCGGAAACATTGTGCAACAGTTGCGCGTGATCCTGCTGCAGTCTTGTCTTTAGCCTCTCTTTCACTTCGTCGAGAGTAAGCGGAGCCTCCAGACCTTCGGATACATTTTGCATTTCTTCTTTTTCGACGCATCTTTACGATAGTAACGATAGAGAGAGAGTTCGGTTAATTAATAATACAAGTGTGCGCTAAATTCTTATTAATAAAATATCTACCTATACTCGCACTGATATTTCGTTACTCAAGTTTTAGAAACTTTATTAAATTTATACGTTTTCGCTTACGTAAAATGTTATACGTTTGTCGTTATAAACAATCGCCGTTACGTATAAACTTTTCTAGACTTTGTGTTTAAGTTTACAATAATCACCACTTGTTGCAAAAGTAACAAGTCAGTTACAAGTCTCATTTATGCCTAGACATTAACACTTTAAAATTCGTTTTAAAATTAATAACACAGGAAAAAGCGCTTCTATATCATACTACATAAGTTTTTTTTCTTTTACTTAACGTTTGCGCTTACAAATAATACAAACACATTGTCAAACACCAAATTAATTGCACAGAATTTTTTTAGTACAAGAATCATTATAATAATCAATAATAATGAAGTAATATAACAATATAACAATAAATGCCTTATTAAACTAGACCCTTCCAGTAAACACTTTAAAAAAGTTGACAAAAATAAAGGCAACAACAAGCTACATCAACCTCTGCATAAATTAACAATCAATATAAACAAAAAATAACTCTTGCACAACCATTGCAGAAATAAAAGAAAAAGAAAACGTGCCGAGCGCACATAGCATCAATCGAATGAAATATCATACATTGAGCGCAAACAACTTCCGGCAAGGCCGAGTATCAAATGCGCAGCGCGTTACGCACGAAGCGGGAAGTAAGTAAGCGAGTCCACTTAGAGGACAGTATCCGTATACTTACAGGGCGCAGGGCTGGGTGGGCGCGATACTGGAGAGCGCGGGAACCCGAAGCTTGGGCTTCCTGTCCTCGTCGGTGCGCAGTTCCGTTGAGCGCTGAGCTCTATCGATCCAGTGCAACTTGTTCAGCATATCACTTAGACGCTTCTCCACGATGCCCAGGTACAGCATCACGTTGTTCAGGCTCACCTGGCTTTGTTCCCCTAATAGCTCGAGGATCGGCGAGTTGTCGCAACGAATCGTTTGGAAGAGGCTCTCGACGCCGACTAGGAGCTTGTTGATCACGTCGTTGCACTGAAATCGAGAGATTCGTTAGTTTTTTAAGTACATGGGTACAAGGAGCATCTGTCTTGTAGTTTGTGGTCAGGGTTATTTCGACGCTCACTGCAGACAGACGTTCTTTTGTATACATAGCGCGTATACAATCTTTAAAAATAGCGCAAATAAAAAACGCTAAACAACAAACGCGAAAAAAAAGAGTAATAACGCAAGTAGGCCCAATGTAGAAAAGGACCTCGGTCAATTTGTACTCGGCAGCATCGGCGCGGTCGGTCTGCTCTTGTAGGTCCCTTGCGATCGTCTCTAAGGTTTCAGCCTGCTGTCGGCCTCGATGAACGTTTAGCGCTCGAGCTTCATCTATCGCCGATCGCAACTGAGCAACGCGCGTCTGAAGCCCCTCGAGTTCGTCGTTTAATTCATTGACATAACTGAACAGCGCAAAATTCTCCTCTTCCTGCTTGAGGAACTGAGCGGTTAGTTTGTCGATCTCTTCCTCCCCTGAAAAGTCGTTGATTATGTTATTATAGCCGTGTTTTATGAATAAATTCATAGCATTATCGATTCGAGATGTATATAAGGGATCACTTAACCGGTGAACTGTTTGACGAGCGTCAGAATTTGATTGTAGACGGCTATTTTGTTGCGCATCTCCTCGCGCTTGGCTTCTTTCTCAGCTTCCTTCTTGGCATTGAGATCACTCATCTCTCGATATTGGCCCTTCACTCCAAGGAACTCTTGAAGCTTCATCTCGTTGTCGATGGTTCGTTGCAGCTCACACATTTCTGAAGTGTGGTTCTTCAAGTCTCTCATTCCTCTGTAATGAATTCATTGGATATAAGTATTATATTATCGCCAAGTGAATAAATTATATGCTAAACTTCGAAAAAGCTTCGAAAAGGATTTCGAAAAAGCGATTGATTGATCACTAGTTTTCTGGCTTTCGTCGTTTTTACAATAACACTTATTTGGATTGATCGTATTGCATGTGTCTCTGCAGAGATTAACTATTAACTATAAGTAGTTCATCACGCCTACTCGTTGTCAACACGCCAAACAACAACAGCTGTTAAAAGAGTCGCACACGTCGCAGTATAACTCTTTTATCCTATTCTACTTTCTTGCAGTCAAACGTCACATAACTATATAATCATCCTTATACATATGTGCGCCGATAATAAAACTCGTCTACAGCACGAATCATCACGGTCATGAGTCCGATGAGTCGCATAAGCTCTGCTTAATATTTACAAATCGACGTTAATTACTTTATCAAAAACACACGATTTCAAGCGATGGTCAATAATGATATTACATCAGGTCAATAAACCCTACAGCTCACCTCTCTTTCAGGGCGTTTATCTTATTGAGCTCCTCGTCTCTCTGATTGAACGTGATGGTGGCCTGTTCGATTAGATCGTTGATGACCTGTTTACCGGTGTTGAGTTGTCCGTTGAGTCTCATCCAGAGCAGATTGAATTGCGAGCGTTCTTTCAGCAGGTTGTCGATCTCGGCGCGAAGTTTTGCGTTGTCAGCTACGAGGACGTTGAAACGTTTGGTCGCTACTTCCAGACGATTCTCAAGGATGAAGACAAGACGCTCGTGCTTCGAGGTTGTTTCTTTTAGTTGATTGTCCGTCCGGACTTTCAACTTCAGGCTGCCGACTTCTTTCGAGAGCTGTGTTGAATTTTGGTTGACATTTTAGAAACGTTAAAAGTCAATAAATCAGTTAATATAATGCAATCGGTTAGAAGAAAAAAAATACATCACCTTGATAATCTGTTCCTGCAACTCGGCGATCTGTTGTCTCTCCCTCTGAATCTGCTCGGCAAACTCAGACCTCTTGCCAAGTAACTCCCCCATCCTGCCCGTCAAAACTTCATCCCTTTTGGCATTACCAGCAGATTTGGCTGCCTTTATAGCAAGTACGAGTTCGGCCTTTTCCTTCTCGAGTTTCTCAACAAGCCCCTTTTGATTTCGCAGCTGGTTCCTGGCCTCTTCCGCATAGGCCACTCGATCGTTCTCCATTATCCGATACTGACGTTTCAACCGAGACAGCTCGGATTCGGCCATCGTCTCCAGCTCCATTTCGTCTTGCGTCGGCTGCTGTCGGTTCATCATTTTCGATGGATTTTCTTTTCTTCGATTTGTATATCTGTAAGAAGAAATTAGGCTTTTTAGAGGAAAATTCGATTTCTCAGAGGCGAGACAGATGTGGTTCGAGTGAGGATTTTCTCATTAATCACGTACACACTGCGAGAGGGCTGACTTTATTCTTACACCCCGAGATGACTTTTGGTGTATGGGTTGGGCCAGTTGGTTGGTTACGTGCGATGTCTTACGGAAACTTTTACGAGAAGGCGCTAATTGTTGATAAATCGTTTTGGGCGCGTTCGCGTGGCGATCGTAGCTTGAGTGTTTTTTTATTCTTTTTTAACGAAGTTACTTATTTAGAGGCGACGCCTGTATAGGTACACCAAGAAATACATTTTTTTTAAGTCTATCATTTCGTCATTCAAATACAAAATAGTTTGTATAATTTGTTTAATGAAACTGTAATTAAATATTTATTTTTTATGAATATAAGTACAATGTGAATTTTAAGTTTGTCATTTTGCCAAATAGTTCTTGTAGCTTTATTTAATTGATCGAAAACCCTTCTTAATTCATCGTTAAAAAAAAACATTAAAATTCAAATTCACCCAAAATACAAAAAAGTCGATCAAACATATCCATGTCACCGCAACTCCCCCTTGCATTTAAAAACCCCATCGTCTAACGCATACCTGGCCACCGATCGTCAACCCTTCCTTTCTCTTCCGCACAACAATGCAACAGCATCAGTCTCTCTCCCACATCAACGGAAGCAACGTCGAGAATCACAGACGGCCGACACCGACAACTCAGCCACAGCTTCCGCCATAATATATATATACCTATTACGTCGCGAGAGTGAAAGAAGAGAAAAAAAATCGGCGCGTGCCACTATACAACGCACGAACAGCTGTTACGACGCGCAGCTGTAGCGACTCGAGTGCTACTCCTTATTTCCGTCGAGAGCAGCGCAGCTGATGGCTATAGGTATGCGTATATAATATGTGCCCAGCCGCCTGCGGGGGCGGATTCCTCGCGATCTTATACTATGGCCACATTCGTTGTAATATATAGGTATATTTATGTATGTATATGTGTGTGGACGGTGGAAAGGACACAGTTGTCAAGGCTTCGCTTGATCGTTAGGCTCGAGTGGTTGTCATGGCGACGTTTGAGTTTGCTCATTGGGTCTAAGGTCTGAGGTATATATAAGTACTTATAGGTATACATATAGATGGGTTAGTGTACACGAGGTGTCGGTGTGGAGGAATGAAAGAAAAACAGAGCTATGCGGAAATTACAATTATCATATATCTCTCGGGGTTTCAGTGTAGGCGTATAAATAAGTATAACCATTTCGATATTGTCACAATTTGTTTAGTAATTGGAATGATTGTTAATTATAATAAAATTCAAGTATAATCTAAAAATAGCCTTTTCCAAATCGGTATAACGAAGACAACTATAATAACGAGAGAAAATCTACAGAATCGCAATTTGCACACCACGAATAACGATAGACAGTCGCTCGAATTGACAGAACAGAGTAGAGAAAGCCAAAGGGACGTGACATATAATGTATACTTAGTCGCCGCAGCGATTCTCCTATCAGTCGGCTTACGATCTGTCGCGACGATTGGCTGGGGATACACATATAGAGAGAAAGAAAGACGCACTGCATAGACGGTGTATTAATAAGCAAAGATATTAAAGATAGAATGTTTCAAACGAGCGCATCAGCGCATACGGAAATGTTTATTCAGGGGCCGTCAGTCGCGCGAGGATAGAATAAAAGCAGCGATGTTTATCCGTATAGCTTTTAACGCTTGTCGTGTCATATCGGTTAGAGAGATGAGTGAAACTCTATAAATTGCGAGCGATGGAATATCGCATACGAAATATTGTTGTTACTATTATGTATACTAACTTTACTACATATTTATTACACAGAAGCATCACTTTATTATAAAAGCTTCTCAGTTCCCACGTCCACTCATCGCAACCGAACCCTTTTTCTCCAGATTATTTCTTGCGACGCATAAAATCTCTCGGCAGAACCGCATCATAAGAAAAACGACGTACTATATATTTTACCTGCTCCTCTAACTAAAGACCGTCAGCGAGTGCGATAAAAAGCGTATTACACGCACAGACTCTCGCTCCAAAATGCCTCGGGCAAAAAAAAAACAGAGAAAGAGATAGGATATAACAGAGAGACTCGGCGCGTGTGGATTCTCAAGTTCCGCGAGACACGCGAGATCGCCATTCGAGAGTGTGTGTATATATGTATATAGTCGAAGCTTGGCTTTTTTTAACCTTCGGAGTAAACAAGTGTATGCGAGTACGTGTATTATATATAGGTATATAGTGAGAAAGGCGCAAGGATTTGATGTGGAGGAGGATGTTTTATCGTTGAGAGGGCAAGGCTGCGAGTGTTTTTCTTCGAATGCGCAGGTGTGAGTATAGGGGATAAGAATCGGCGATAAAAAGTTTGGATAATAAATTTTTTTTATGTTTTGGGATGGCTTTTTGTCACTTGATAGGAAGACTATAAGATGACACAAGTATTTGCAAATTATGGAATTGATAATTATATGCTTTGCCTTCAATGCGCTTATATATATTACTTCAGAGAGATATCGATAATAGGTGACAATATAGTTATTTTGCCGTAGTAATAAAAATGGATACGTATATAAATATTGTATATATGCATGCAATAAACGTAAAATGTATATGTTTGCTACGTTTGCGATGAATAGAAGATAAAAAACCCAAAACAGCGCTCTTCACGAGATCTATTTCGCTCTCTTATAAATCCAATAAAAATCTGCATCCGATCTCATTGCATTTACAAACGCACAAACAGCTTCCGGAGCCACATGTAATACCTATAATACCAATTTATCTGCTTTCCAATCAATTAAATAACCCTTTGAGAAATTAAAAGTATAGCGTTACGCTTCAAGTGACTACGCAATTAAGTGTATAGCCAACCGATCTCCTCGATAATAAAGCCAAAAAAAAGCCACTACTTACGCGATACCAATCAAACAATTTTCTCTCCTGAAATCGCGCGAACTCGAGAGCGCGCACTATAATATACACAAAACAACAACAACAGCAACAATGAACCCGGAAAAGCGTATCCTACCTCCGCTTTTATCAGCCTTATTACGTCACAGTAGACATGCATCGGATATACAGCAATGATTCTCTCTCACAAACCATAACCTCTCGTATAGCGTATAGGTTACCTCAGCCCGTCGTCTCTCTCACACGTGCACATGCACACAAAAATATTGCCTCCGCGGTGCAACACGATTAAAACCGCCTCGCGCGTGCCAACGTACAGAACACATGACTCACCCGCCGCGAGAGGCCCGAGAGGAGAGAAAGAGAGAGACAGCGAATGTTCTTTCTTTTCAAACGGCGGCGCGCGCGACTGTATATACCACCGCCGCTCGAGTTCGCTGCCTCGACGGTTGGCTGCTGGCCGTAGTAGTGTCAGTACCTGGCCGACCGTCGCGCGCTGAGCTACTATACAACCTCCGTACAGTCGACACTCCGCTCGCGCTGGTACGCGACGTGATAATATATATTTATATTTTGTTGATCGTCAGCAGTGTTGTTGGGTACCTTCTCGATTGTACACTGTCAGTGTCTCTGCTATAAATTATACTTGTATAACGAAATGAAGCCGCCATCCTAACCCCAAAAAGGGAAAGAAAGAAAGGGTCAAGTACCTATTATACTTACAGGAGCGTGACAAAGGAAGTACCAGGGCGCGACACTGGGTGCAGCGGACGCTCTCAGCTACTGTCGGCGGCAGGCCGCCGCGGCTAGCTGCTGCTGGCGCAGGTTAATCCGGGAACTGCGACGAGTACAGCTGCCCTTGCTATGCGAACTGATGCGCAGCGACCGCAGGTTCGCCGGTAGCTATCGGCTCATCTGACGATCAACAAGTGTGTCTTTCCTTTCCTTTTTTTGTGAAGAATATTCTTGATATTATTGTGTGTGAGAGTAGTGCCGTGTGTGAGGGTGAAGTTGTTGTTGTTCTTGTTGTTGTATACATAGTGGAGGAAGGATCGAAGGAGATTCGACGAGTGGAGAGACGATCGTTTATTGAGAGGTATAATAACAAGTGCAACTATTATTATACTGTAATCAAAATAGACGTAGGATTCGGTCTGTCGAGTACTTGTATAGATGTGTATAAGTTGAAAACCTGTTATACGGGATTCAAACGAAGGTGTTTCAGTGGCGTCATATACTTATAGCGGATGACGGAATCTTTTAATTAATGCTCGCCGCATTTAGCATGTTTCTTGCTGATAATGTTGATGACGATGAGTATGTTAAACACATCAATTTAAAAATACAGACACTTCAAGTTTCTTTTTGCTGAGAAATATTTGCAGAATTTTGTGTAACACTGTTTACATTAGAATATTAGATATAACAACGCGTTAAGCGACAGATAATAATAGCAGTCCAGGTGCTTCAATAAGTAATCTCCGATAATTTTCCATTCAATTGCCGACGCCGCGTTGAAAAAAAAAAGTTCAATTCACACCAAAAAGAAAATTCCAAAGTCACTCGCACAAACAAAAGTTACACGCATCAACATTCGAGGACTCGCTTTATTGTACCTGCTAGTCTACTTTGCATTCCAACTCACTCTCTCTCTCTCCCAAAACATAACAACACAAACGTGAAAATCTCTTCCCCACGCAATACTTATCATCCGTCCGATCGACATTCCCGCGCACGAGTAGGCCAAACCGAAAAAGCATATTAGGTATTGCACGCGACTTTTTTCTTCCCCCCCAACGCATATCCTCCTTCCGGGACACGCGAGCTCGCAGTATATGGAAAAACTCCATACAGGAAGTGTAGGTAGTATGTGTGTATTCGGCGAATTCTGCCCACAGTATGTCTTATATAGATGTATACCTATACCTGCGGCGAAATGTATATATGCTTTACGAGTTGATTAGCCGAACGTGCAGGAGACTTTTTATTGCTCGTGCGCTTAGTGCATTTTTTATGCGATGTATAGGTGCATGTGCAATTTATTATTATTATTATTTCGTGTGACAGTTGAGTTGTGTGAGTGTATATACATATAGGGTTGGTTGTTATTACGGTATAAGATGATTATTTCGAGCAGCTGTAATGGGTTCGTTCATTAGGCTCTGGGATGAGTTTTGAATTTGTAATGTGGCGGGAGTTTTTGTGCGGGTTATGTAAGTGAAATTTGTATTCTGATAATTGCGGCTTATATTTGTTTTGTTTTGGCTTGTACGGAAGCTCGTGCGTCGGGCACGCAATTCAAGCATTTCTTTATGTTAATTTATTTTGAATTATAGAATGTTTTTATTTTACGTTAATACTTTTGTACAAAGCTTTAGCATAATTTCATACGCTTGCCAAGCCTGTATTCTACTGATACGAAACAAATACGACGCGCTTCATACCTGCGAGATACGTGAAATAAAAGTTTACAATGTATGAGTCACTTGCGTTTTGCGATAAGTCGATTCGCGTACGTAAAAGAAAAATTTCCTCTAGAATTTTCCCGTATTGTGTATAATAATCGTTCTAAATTTATGTTTTTTTTTTTTCAATAAATAATGGCTCTTGTCATGAACATTGTCAGTTTAATTGTGAAATATAATTATTGAAGCCTGTGCTTAGGGAATCTATATTCAAAATTTTCTGCAATTTTCAAGTAACTCATCGTGCCGACTGCGATTGCTGTTCCATCAAAAGCAGTCAGTAGCGTACGATAGTACGTACAAGTACGCTATATACATCTCGATTCCGGGTTGACACAGGTGAAGGCATTGTGTGCGTCGGCGTCGATGTCCCTCCCACTAATGAACTCACACGAGGCTATCCCCCTCTGCCATATTTCATTTCTGACGCTAAGCTGTCATTGAACTTGTGATGTGTGTGTGCTGTGGGAAAAATCGTTTTTATCGCGTTCGACGATTGTATAGACCTTCCACTGTGTGTTATCGATCTCAGGTGTGTGTGTGTGTATGTGTGTGTGTGTGATAGAGCTAACATTTTATTTAAAAAACTTTTTGCTGCGTAGGTTTATGATGCTCGAAATAGTATCGATTTTCCATCGATCAAATATATTCATCAGCCAAAGTGCTTTTCAAGGTTAGCCTTCAGTGTAATAATACAGTAATCACTCTCCTCTTGCCGAGTCTGTGTCTCTTCAACTTTTTGCAACAAAACATTCTGCACACATGTAACAACTATTCTTTTTTAAATCCTCTTCTATAACTACTCTGTCAAACTTTCACACTATACTCGTACACACAATTTATAACCACCCTAATCAATTTCCTCTACAACTTTATCTCTCTTTCTCCACATAGCAGCCCATAAATCAGTCAATGCAGCTCCTCTCTAAAAACGTCACATTTCCCGATAAAGTAAACCCATCGCATCCATTCCTAATCGCTAGTCCCTCAAGAAAGAAAAAAAACCCTCTAACACCCGTAAACCTCTCAACACTGCGCTATATCTTATACCCGCATTGCTCTCCCTCCCTCCCTTTCTGTACAACACAAAATACCCAGCGTTCTAATCAAATGAAAAGGCCGTTAGCCCCACGGCTCACAAAACAAACTATGCAGCTCTCAAAAAAATCCCCGTACAACCCATATTGGACTCTCGAAAGAGAAGAAAAAAAAAGTTTATCATCCAACGTGACGTGACGTTTACAACAAGAGAGATAAAGTACACCACAATGTGAACCTCCTATAATCCACACACAAACCTTCTATCTATCTATATCCACTTTAGTCTTCAAGCTCTTTCTCTCTCTCTCTCTTGGCGCGGAGGAGAGAATATCGCTGCAGGGATATAGGTATAGGTCTCGTCGCGATAGTGCTGGGCTATTTTCGAGCGATAAATATTTATGGCGCACGCCCGCGTATAATTTTCGTGTGCTGCGCCGACGTCGTTGTGCAATATGCGCCTGTCTCTAACTCTCTCAGGATAGCATTATAAGTCCCGAAGGCTGAATGTGTTTTTTCTTCTATTCTTCAGCGGGTGGATCGAATTGTGGTTTACTAATTCCGGAGTCGTGGAATGCGTTTTCGTGACGATTAAGGTTTTGTAACTCAGGAGATATAAGAGATGAGCAAATTGCTGAGCTATCGGTTCTTGGGGCTAATTGAATTTAAGCTGGGGGCAAAAGTGAAATAATGAATTGTTTTGTTGGATGCGCAGAATGTTTGCAGGAGGTTCTTGTAGAAAGTGTTTTTTACTTGTTTTAAGGTTTGGTCGTTAAATAATACTCGAACGATGTTCTCTGATGTAATTTACGTTTTTTTTTTCGCGTCGCAACGACTGCTTTATATCGTATTTTTTCGCCGTAGATGGAAACCATTACGTCTAAATATAGATTATACGTACCATGTTTTTTGTGTGAACGAGAGAGAAAGAGTATTTATTACTTCATAATATAAGACAGAGTTCAGAGGATTTTATAATACTCGTAGTTCTTCCTTTTTTTCAACTTTGTATATAGCAGTAACGATTTATCAGTGAGTAACTCCCGTTAACGACTCCAGAATCGTCTTCATAGGTTCAAACGATATATCTCATTTCCCTTTTTGTATCACACACAAACTTATAAAGTCTGTCTAATCGCATAACCTATTCAAAAGATTTAATCCTTTATAGCATATACGAGACCCCGATACAGGCATACCAAAATTGCATAACATTTGCCTATAATACACGGGAAGTAAAATCTTCGCTAGTTTCTAATAAGAAAGTTTAGGCCTAATACAAATATATGAATAACGCATTAATCTTGATTAAGGAAATCGTGACCGAATACCGCGCGACTTTTCACAGAAATCCTCTTTCTCCAACGAGGCTACATACTAATAACGAAAACAGCATCACACATTCGATCCTATGAACTTGCAGTATTATCCAAACGCATTCGATCACGACTCCATTGACATCGATTTGAATCATCATCATCACTAAAAACCACCTCGTCACTCAACAAAGCAGCATATAATAAAACCCTCCTCTTTATTCCAGGTCGTCAGCAGTATCAGCAGTACCAGCCCATGGCATCAATCCGTTATGTTACGACGCGTCCAGCCAAGGGCGCGCCGAAGAAGAATTTCCCAGTTTCTTCGTGCAGAAGCAGCTAACACCTCCCACTGAGTCCCGAATTCGTCACCATCAGTGCAACGAAGAGAAAACGCAGAGGTGGAGGTGGCGACAAGATGTTGCCGCGAAAAGAAGGCCACTACGAGCCTTACGCGCTCGAGGACATGATATCCAGTCTGCAAACTCGCGGTGCTTCGATCGAGGATCTCAGCGAGGACCCGATGGAGCTGTTAAGACAGCGTGAACGGGACCTAGTACTTGCTGCTGAGCTTGGCAAAGCTTTGCTCGAGAGGAACCAGGAACTCACCAGACAGAGCGAACAGCTGGCTGAAAATTACGCCAACAAAGTCGAGGTTAGTGACTTGTGTTTTTCTCTTTTTCTTTTTTCAAATTTGGCCGATTATGTTTTTCAGGTAATCGGAAAATCGATTTTGAATACTTTATATTGAAAATTTCGAAAGCAGTAAAAGTGTGTGTACTGTTTTTATACCCACGAAGCAATTAAACAAAGTAATTGACGTAAAAACTCTCCGCTTCAGGCGCAAAACTTCTCAAATCTAAAATCCGCGCGCTGCACAGCAGCAGCAAGATGAATAACCACGGCGCTCGTGCGCCAATTATAACACTATACTAGCCATAAAGCGCACATCCGTAGAAAGCTATTTAAAATGCAATGTCAATTAAGGCAACTGAGCTAGTATACGCAACAGAGAATAAGAAAAAATAACAAACGAAGCTGGCAGTCTTCTTTGTCTTCTTAACGGTCTGATAGAAGAAAAATAGCTCAAAGTGCAGCAGCGTCGTTCTGGAAAGTGAATCGGAAAGAAAATAATGAAAGTTCTTGTATTATTAGACACGATCTTGCTGTAAAAATAATATACACACGTTTCACTTGCGCTAAATTGGAGCAGTGGTTATCTAATTGCGCGATTGTGCGAATGAAAACGCTTTGACCGATCGCTCTAGGAGTCTTTGCCGTTGTAAAATGTTAATTAATAGTTCGTTACTCGCCCGTACAGTGACGCAAGTGCAAAAAAATGAACGGTATTAGGTTGATGCCATTCGAACGGCTTGGTAATATGACGAGTTGGTGCTGAGTACTTCCTTCATTGTGATTGCGGACGATTAATTATCGTCGGTAGGTTTTCATTATCGTCCATTACGTGTTGGATAACATTAATCAAAGTTTTGTGCTTTTTTTAAAGTATAGGAGAGAAATTTTAGGCGTTAGCAACGTTTTGACGGACTGAAATAAACTGGGTGAGACAAAGAAAGACAATCAGTCTTTAATACAATATCTCCCATTTTTCGCTCGTTAACGTTAAATTCGTCATCATCATCATCAAAAGTCCACACTATTCCGCAACCTCTTCTCAACGCACGTGTACTATAAAGAGACTTACACTCCTCTCCTACGCTATAGACTCACTCGTACAGAGCAATCGATGAAAGTGTCATTTGCATGCGAAAACACAGTAGTAGATATACCTATAGCCACGATTCTCTATACCAGTACATAGCACAGCTTATCCCCTTTACATAGTGCACGTGATTTGTTCGGCGACGACGAGTCGTATATATATCTCTGGTAGACCGTCTGCGGTGTAGCTAAGTACCTATATATACAGTCGCGACTGTGCACGCGCGATATATGGTTTCGGATGAAGAGCAAGAGAGAAAAAAGACGATGTCTAACGGCGACGGCCGACTAATCGGATTCGGGAGAGATGAGTCTGGCACGTGTGTGCTGCACGTTTGGATTGTTGTTGTTATTTTTTTTTTCTTTGTTTCTTTTATGTTCTTTTTAAAAGGGGTCGATCGAGTTTGATTTGATTAGGAGTAAGCGAGAAAGAATAAAGTTTATTTTTGAAACGTAGGTATATTATATATAGTAAATATAGATTCCACAGAGTGCACGATCTATAATTCATAGCATTACATAGGCTGTCGCCGCACGATCGAAACTTATAGTTTCCTAGCTGTCACAAGATATAATAACTCGACTGCCATGTTATACATGTGCGATCAAACAGCCGACATTTACGTAATTCAAAACTGCATAAGTATACATATTGAATCGTGATTTCAAATCGCACGAAACTGAAAGATTGAATTCGTATTGTCATAAAACACACTTTAAGTAAAAAATTGTCATGCATATTGTAGTGCCTTCAAAAATATATATACCTACACACATTACACTCGAAGAGAGGGAGAGACTTGCTCTGCTCACGCGCCAGGAAAGTCACGAAAGCGTGGAAATAATCCACTTACTTGAGCAACGTGTAAACCCTTCTCTCTATCCCTCTCTTTCATGCAACAACACAATGCCCGGCATCACGCTTCGCGGATATATGCCTCCTTGCACGTATATCGTGTGTGTGTGTGTGTGTGTGTGTGTGTGTGTGTGTATGCGCCTTCGATTTAGAACCTTGAGTGGTCTACTCCGACAAGTATAAAATAGGTGCGCTCTCCCTCTTTTCTTTTTCTTCTTCACGATGGCTCCTCATTATGCGCCGTAGGCTTGCGGGTAGAGGGTATATAATTATAATTGGCTGGAAATTTTTGTGGGTCGTTCTACTTTTTTCGTCTAATACGACCGTTGCGTTACGTGTGTGAAGAAATTTTTTTCTTTATTCAGCTTCAGCGTTTTGAAGGCTAATGGCGAACTTTAAACTTGAATCTGCTTAGACGACTCTGAAAAACAATCAAAGGCTAGAGATACACATGATAGGCTATTGTATAGGTGAAAAAAATCCCAGGCGTCGGTTGTAAAATATTTATATACCCACTACAAAAAAAATTTGCGCCACACATTTGAAACAATGCTGTGTATTATACACATGGAAATGCACTTAAGTACCCGGGCTGCACATTGTCATCAAGTGCATGAAGAGAGACAGTTCGTTGTTTTTTTTTTTTAATACGCGGAAAGCGTATGCGAAAGAGCGCAGTGTTGTATATATTATGAGATATTGTTTGTGTTTTGTTTGTACAGCTGCAGAGGATAATTATATACTGCTTGACTATAAAACTAATTGTTATGGAAAAAGTGCTTTGTAAATATTTATCGGTGAAGTGTTCGCATTGTTTTTCATAATGATTTAATATTGCCGTGACCTGTAAAGAAAAAAACTATTGATCAGATTGTATATTAATTCGTAGAGAACGATTGCTTTCTCGTTGGGCTATATAAATAATTTGATAACGAATATAATTGGTTCATTGCGCAACTATAAATTTATTGCAGCAGATATTTCTCGTTTTATACGTTTGCATTGAGGTATTAAAAAAATTCCTTAATTATATTCATAGATCATTAACTGTCTTGAAATGTACTCGTAAAAATCTTTAAAAGCTTTCACTTTGCTCAGAAATACGAGCAAAAGGTCATTTGCATTATCTTTTTCGGACAATGACCAAACGCTTTAGTTACATTTTTATACGGAAACTCTAAACTTTGAGAAAAAGTAGCTTCACTGCAGATAGCTCAGATGCTTGCACTTACTAAAATAGAAAAAATTCACTCGAATTAAAAAAAGAAAAAAGGAAGCCACATCACAATCCAGATAGGCATCGCACTTGCGACAGTCGGTCTCACGACACGACGCTTGGCGCAACCGCGACCCCTTATAATACTACTAGAAACGAAAGCGCATAGCCTTTCGTGCCGTTAATTCGAATCTCGTACCTCCATTGAATTTATCCGAGGACGTTCAATTAGCTCTTCAAAATCGGACGTGCCATATTATTGAAGTCAATTTCCCCTGACTCTCGCATCAGTGTTGTCCGTTTTCTTACGTAAAGCGTCTATATATACAGTCATTGTTCAAGAAAAGCGATATGGAAAAAAGCGCCTCGATTTAAATAACTTTTGTTTACGATTCGAGACGTAGTGGTAATCTTTTTTTTTCGAGAAAAACTAATTTCCAGAACTCATTTGAGCAAACACAACGGCAGCAGTCTTAGCTTCGCGGAAATAACGAGCGGTCGTCGTCGTCGCGAATATAATAATCACTGCACTGAAATAATAACATTTCTGCGACAAAAGCCGCTCGTTTTTAATTACTCCGGAAATACGCGGTGCAAGGCTCCTCATTAATAAACTTGTAATAATATAATACAAAATTTCGAAAGTCCCGCCAAGATAGTGTAGTTCGATTTTGCTTATTCACGACGTGCTGTATATATGATTCGACTTAGATGTGTAATTAAATCAAACAAATCGTTTACGATCCGGCGCGCGTTACACTTATGTCTCGTCTGCTTTGCGCTGCGAACGAAAAAAAAACCTAGAAGTGCGCGAGGCAGTTGCCGTGACGAGAGAAAGAGCTCGTTAGAGACTATATATCTCCCTCCTGATGTATTGTAATGAATCGGGTGTATGTAATCGATCGTTTTATTGTAATGAGAGACACTGGGAAATAATCTGATTGATGGCTGGAAAAATGCGGGAATTTTAAAATTTATCGTCAGTTCCGCGCTTATCTGATTTACGTAAGCCATTGATACGATTTTCCGAATTAAATTGAATGTGGATGTGTGTTGTGTATAACGGAGTTTTTCTTCTGTTGCGTAACCCACACACAGACACACGTATTATATGTATATTTTTATAACGCGAAATATGTAATTTGCGGAGAAAACGTGTTGCTTGTAAAACCCCATTCAATTATGTCTTTTACTGAGTTTATACTAATGATGCAATGAGTTAATTTTCAACCAGAGAAGGAGAGAGAGACAGTTCCGCTAATTGAGAGATTCAGTTCGCGTTCAAGAATGCAAAACAGGTCTGTGCGCGCTGAGAATTGCAGTAGAAAGTCGCTTGCAGCTGATTTTTGAAATAGCCCCTGTGTATCGCGAGAAATAATCGCCAACTTCCCTGGAATTATTGCGCGCGCACTTTAAAAAGTAGTTCGAGTACATCCGTGTATATGTATAAAAATCGGCATGTAACGTGTGTCATCATCCTGTTGCTGTATGCACAATAACTTATCGCGTTATAGTTTCGAAAGAATAATAGAAATCTAGTCTATTGCTATGAAAAAAAAAACGGGACGTTCAAATATTATATAGCCGAATAATACTTTTCCTTTTCTCTCAAACGCATTTACCGTAAATAAAAAATCCAGGCATCAGCTATACGTAGATAAAAATTTTACGATACGGCAGAATGTATAAAACGATCGTTTCATTCCAATAACCCTATAATCGTTCAATAAAATATAAACCTTTCCGACAATTTCTCCTCCGACATTGCATTAAAACTCATTAAAGCAAAGTGTATAAATAGCCGCACATTAATTACCGCAGCCGCGCACACACTTCCTGTATCTATTATACGCGGCATATATTGGAAAAAATACAATAAAAGCGCGTATGTATACGCTGTATAGAAAGCCGATTCTGTCAAAGACGTGTATGCGAGCGTGAGATGATGATGAAGCGTGTCGAGTGTGAAAAGTGGCGCGAGCTCTAGTTTTTCGCGAGAGATTATATAGATGTAGGTGTAAACTCGTCGCACTGCAACTGTTATCTTTCTTAGTGAAAAGCTTCTTCCATTGTTTATATAATAGATTGTTCTGACCATTGACCGAACTCGAACATCGCGCGTAGCGCAGCACTTTGAGGCTGATAACCTAAATATAATGAAAAATGTAGGTAAACCGTTGTAACATTTCAAGAACTTATATTATTATTAACTAGCATTCTATTCAAAATTGTTAAATTTGAAAATTTCCGGACCATGAGAAAGCACTCTAACAGCTGGATTTAAGCAGACGTGTGTACGTATATAAGTTTGACTTACGTTTTCGTGTTTATAAATAAGTGTGTTCTTATTTATACGGATACCCGCGTACCCGGTCTCAATAATGTAAATGGCATAGTATATAGGTGTGCGCATTCGTTCCTGTTTGGAGTTTCTCTGAGTCAGCGTGTGTGTTGAGAAAAAACTCGCGAAAACTGATTTCGAGAGATTTTACCTCGAGATTTGCATGATGAATCACCGGTTGAAGGATAATCTGGTATACAATATTATTGACGCAATATATCGAAAGTGTGATGTTAGTCATGGTTTGAACTTGCCTCCGGCAACCGTCTCGCGATTATATCATTACACATTTATAGTATAAGAATCATTACTCTCTAGTATACTCACACATGTCAATGAAGAAGTGCTTAATTTCAAACGATTCAATGCCACACTCGGATGCGCTTGTAAATACGGCCACACACTGTGACAGGCTTATGATCGATAACTTTGATGTGTATACAACGATAGCATTCCGAAAATTGCAGTAGACAGCATCGTAATTTGTATGCAAATCTTTATATAGAATCTTTCCTAAAGTAAGTGATTAAAAATTGATAAAGGAACGGTTTTAAAATTCATCGGAATAGCTGCTGAGAATTAGTCTTAACGATGCCATTAGCGGCGCACACAAATAAAGGAAGAGCTCCGCGCATGAAGAGATAATTAGGCGAAGCAACGTGTAGTAATAAGCTTATTGCTATTCAGAGGCCTTCTTCTTTCGGATGGATTTTGCATTCCGCACACGCTTTTACGTATCGTTGTCAAGTGGGGTGTTATTAGTTATTATGCACGAGCGAAATTTCAGCACGTATTTTATAACTCGTTATAGTAGACCGAGAGGAAATTAAAGTTTGTTTTGTTGTATTGTAATGTTATGCATAATAATGTGAATTCGTGGGAGAACTTTTCCAGATTTGTCCGCGGCAATTAGCCTATATAAGAGAAAATATTTAGCACAGAGACACGAGAAAGAATGTCGCTAATTATTAGTCGAACGATAATTGCTTCCTGTTGCACGTATACTTGTGAAGGTTGTTGGCATTCTACACTCTATGGACCATTTCGTTTGGCATTGTATAATGTAAGAAAAAGTGTCTATTACACCGCGTTTCTCATTCACCATTAAAATACAACGATATATATTTATGTCGAAATTCGCCTACCGATTTCACTTTTCGCGAATAAAACAGCTCCTTACCTTCACCTTTCGTCCTTTCCTATATCTATATAATAATATACAACAAAAAAAAACCTCGACTCATCAATCATGACGCATACACACATCTCTCCTCGTTAACTAAAAATTACCAAAGACCCTCATCTCGTCGCGCGCGCGCAGTTATATTTCGCAAAGCAATATAATAATCGCGATGAAAAAAAAAGAGTAGCACGCGAAACATTTAAGCGCAAAAGAGAGGATTGCGACAGTAGTCGCGAGCGCGCGCATGGGCTTAAGTAGGCTTCGGCTAATGCGCGACCAAGTGGTTTCCCAACTTAAGCGAGGAAACTCGCGCGGCTCTCTGCTGTTGTTTCAGAATAACTCGTCTTTCTCTATCTCTTTCTATATATAGTGTGTATATTAAAAAGAAAATGGAAAAGCGAAGTTAATCGCGGAAATCGTGCGTGTATACACATACGCACACACAGGAAAGTCGATCTTTTCTCTTTCCCGGAAGCTTGTTCGCGAAAAAAATCAGCTAACGAGGAGGACGAAATGGGAAGAGAACAATGTGCTGGGAAATCCGGAGCAGGGTCGTATTACACGAGGAAAGGAGGTGTAATGAGGAGATCGTTTGCATATTGCTGTGTGTGTATGTGCTTTTTTATTACTAAGATGCAGATCGTTAGTGTATAGCTGTGGAAAATTAGAAGTTTGCGGCGTATCGAGAATATTGTTGACCTTCGTGAGAAGTTTATATAGGATATTATATAGTTGAGAGGAAAAAGTTTTATTTGACGATCGTCCTTTTTAGGTCGACGAGAGGATAGATCGAGAAATTTATATCAGGATGTACTAAAATTTCTTTGTTTACTCTCGAATGATTTGTAATTGTGGGCAGGAACTGGAGATTTATTTTACAACTGGTTGAAATTAATTGCCAGCGGGATTTCACATCCATTTGTTCAGTATATATATATATAACGCCTGGAATCCATTTTTCCAATCTATGTTAATAGACACAGCAACAATAAATATAAAACCATCATTATAATTCCTATATATAAATTAGCGGCGCGTCTTAATTAATAGCTTCTGCGGTTAGCACATTCACTTCATTAGCCAAGTGTCTTGATAAATCGCCTGGTTACATTGTGCGTTTGTACCATATATGATGCCTGTATATGCATCCACGAAAGACGAAGAAAAAGAATTACGTATGTCTGCGTGTGCGTGTGTGTGTATCTAGGCTTTTTCACCTTCAAATACGTACACAATAAGCCCCTGTCTCTTATCTCGCTTTTCGCTCCGACGAAGCATAAACCTGCCCCTGTTCCCGGAGATTCAGACTAAGCGATTAATGGAACATTGAGAAAACTCTCTCGCGAAGATTCTTATAACACATAGAACAATTAACACGGTATTTTTTCTTCTGCTTCTATAACCCAACCGGATCCTCTTTTATCGTTTTTCCTGATGGCAGCGGTTTGCTTTTGCAATTCTCGAAATATATATTCGCGTATAAATTCGTGGTATGAATAATTTACAGGTGCTAAACTCCATTGAAATGTATATACAGGTGCATAGTAAAAAAAGACTACTTTCACCTAAAACGTTTTCTCAGTTCACGATTCGCGGTAAATCTCCGGTCTGTATAGTCTGCATGTGTGCATGCAAACATTTTATTACATTAATAGCGCACTATTCGGAGAAACGTATATATGTATACGCCTTAGAAATGTGAAATCTCATTGTTTATATTGAAAAAATCGCGCGCGATTATGTTAAGTTGTTGCGTTCGTTCGGTATATATCAACATTCACACGATTCAAATGCTCGTGTGAATCTGGCGATTACGCATATACCAAATTTTTATCTACAGATGTAAACTATCAAAATGGATCTGGTCTTTCTTTTTCATATGCAATGTGTGAATAAATAAAATTTTAATAAGCAACATGACGCAAACGCAACTCTCGCATTTCTCACTGTACATATAACGAAGAAGAAATTTGCGTCAGTGCAAAACTTGCCGCAACGATCCTTCATCATCCTTCTACATTCGAAGTTATAACAAACAAAAGAGAGCATCAGTCACCACAAAAATCGAGATGAAAGAGCGATAGGATGACAGAACCGCATTACAAACCAAACAAAAACTCGACCATACTTTACGCAATCTCGATCGAGTGAAAGAGGATTTCCCGTCTCTTCCACCGCAACAACTGGTGTCCTCCCGCACCGCATCATCTCTCTCGTTCTCAGATACATTTTTTTACAGCCTAATTGCGCGATTCCCGGTCTAATTTTCACGAGCTAGGCTTCTTCCGCTTCTCTTCCTCATTACTGTCGTCCTTTTGTTTAGCGGAGAGACGCCCTAGAGTGTGTGATGGATGTTCGCGTGAGGCTTTAAATTGCGTTAATTTTTTTTTTCTGGAGTGTGTACAAATGCTCGGAAATTTCCAGCGCTTTGGTGTGTAATTGCGAGAGGTAATTCACACTGATCAGCGGCGTTTTCCTAATAACCGTTAGCGTGAAAAAACGTGAGTAGGTTTTTCACAGCTTTTTCATTAAAATGACCACATATTGTTTGACGTAAGAATGTTAATAAAATATTACACAATTTACACGTATACTTTTAATTTTTCTTCACTGCATACATCTTCACGCAACAAATATCAAAGCTTTTACGTAAAACGAATTTCCCACTTTTGCAGCGCCAACTTACGCGTAAGCACGTCGTGCCGCTCTCTCTCTCTCTCTAAAAAAAAGCACCTCATCCTGCGATGCAAATTTTCAACACTTGTCTTACACGTTTTTTCGCGCAACTTTCGAAACGACCTTCCCTACATCTTTACACGTTTCTTTTTTATATTCCTAAGCGACGACTCAATTTTTTCTTTCATCCCGATGCAAGCAGCAGCAGCAGCTCTTCCCGTCGTTATCGCAACACCCAAAGCGTGTCAGAGTTCCACAAAGTCAAGTGTGCGCGAACGTAACGGTTCTTCCCCGCGCATATATAGACATTCTTCTCTCGCTCGCGTTTTTCTCTCTCCTTTTCATTGTTTATCTCTTTTCGTACTTTTCGAGGCTCTAACGAAGGAGAATCAAACACAGTCTGTTTTTGTATAACTTAAATATAAGTACAAGCTTTGTTTTCAGTATAGTCTATAAGATTGCCGTCTGGTTATAGCTGCGGAGAAAAATGATAACGATCGGTGATGATGCACGGGATAAAGCTGTTAAGGTGTAACGGAGTACTAGTATACCATAGGCGAGAGTGCTTTAAAGTGACCGTTCTGAGGCTTTACTTATAGATAATTTAGGTATAATAAGTAACTGGTTCCTCTTCTTCTTCTTCTAATATTGTTCCAACAATTATCTAACGCTAGTAGTATACGACTTCGTAGTATAATAGTAATTCGCTTCTGTATCTTTGTTACCATTTCCACCGAAGCATACCAACCGCACGAGCGATCATTAGACGCTCTTGTTCCTTTTTATTCGCGTGTGCTCTTTGCGGTCGGCAGAGGATGCATCGAGGCTATGACGACGAGTTTTATGGGCCGTGCTGAAGAAGAGCCGGATGGATATGAATGAAAACTTCGTGAGTTTACCTGCCCTGTGGCTTCTGTGTATTATTATATGGAAGTCATCGTAGTTATGCTCTTCTTTGATCAGTGGTGTTTTTGTTGGTTTTTGTAACTATTGCTGCTCTTCTGCTCGTTTCCTCTTTATGATTTATTGTGTAACGGTTGTATTTTTCAATTGTTATTTCAAGACGTTTTCTAGCTCGAAAGTAAATAAGACAATCGATATCCTGTATATCTATAATTTGTCGACGTTTACGCGGGTGCGTGCATTCAAGTAGACGTAAATGTTTCTTGAACTATACGTCTTTTTTTAACGCTGCTATTATATTGATCTCGATATTGATTTCAGTATAGAGGCTATTCTTAACGCGTAAAACAGCTGTTCTCAAGTAAAAGTACTGTCTCAATTCGCAGAGTGAGTTTCATTAAAATTTTTCCGGTATAATATAAGAAATCGTTTTCAATTTCAACCTTAGTATATCCTGATTAATGAAGTTGATTTTACAACAAATATACCATAACTTGTAATTACGTTTTTCTTTTCTCTATCCGGACGTGGCTTGTACAAACACACAGCATTGCCTCCTTTTCTTTCTCTCTTTCTCTCTCTCGAGCTGTATTTTATAAGTGTTCGATGATGCTTGAAATAAAGTATTTTACACAAGGATTTCCGTATTTGAAATACACCGCCGTTATATAATTACAAACGCTGCTGCGACGACTGATTCACGCTGTGATTCAGTCTTTGTCAATATTCCTTTTTTTCGTATCCTATAATTGCTAAATTTTTCGAACAATCCTTACAACACAATAATGTAGACGTCGAAATAAACTTATCATTAAAAAATCTCTCACCGAGGAGAGATTCACATATTACCATCATCGTCATCATTGCAATGCTCGAAAATATTTCGTTGTTTTAAACTCAGAATCCCAATCCTTTGCGCAATAACAGACTACTTCAAAACACAATTGCTCAACTTTGCTCCTCTGACCTATACGCAAACTCTCTACATGCGCGAGAACACCTACGCTTTTAAACTATATTTCGCTTTCTCTTCCTCCTTTGCGATTCGCGTTTCCCAATCCACTTCCAGCAAACAGTATATACACTATACAGTCATTATCGCTCGCTAAACAAGCCAATTAATTTGCTCCGAGTCTAATTTTTCAATTAACGCGCGCGCGAGCGCCAAGAGAGAGAGAGAGAATATTCTCAGGACACAAGCTCGTCCCGTTAGAGAGACACCTCTTGGTTGCATCACACCAGCACGTCTGACTATTGAGTTGTTCCATGTCGTGAGGAACGCGTCCGTGAGTCATCCGTCACACACAAAAGTCGTCGCGCGAAAGAAATCCCTTTCTCAAGCTTATACATATACAGCTACCGATCGCTCTAAAATCGGCGTGTGATTTCGCAAGGTTTGCGGTATACAACTCTGGGTTCACTTGGTTGCGCAACGCGGTCAGGAGTTCGGAGGGTTGCGGGAACGAGGATGTGCATAATTGGGAGAGAAGATCAACGATGATAATGCGGGAATGACCGGCAAGAGGTGCTTGGCCTGGTTCACTGTGGGAAAATCGGCTACTGCTACAATACATAATCGTGGTTTTATGGATTTGAGCCTCTAATATACCGATTCTTTTTCGAAGAGAAGAAAAATAGCTTGTAACGGATCGTCAGGCTGAGATGTGTATACACTGTGAGATGTAAGAGCAGCTATGTATATACCACTGGTCTAATTGCGTATATTAATTACGAGTCAGGTGCTGCTGCTGCTGATGATGATGATGGACTTTTCGACTTTACTTAATAGGTTACGTGCAAAAAGACGCTCTCAACTGTATCGCGCGCCAAGCTAGCTAGAGAATTACGGTGTCCTGGCACTGGCTGCATTGCTGTTCAGTTTTACCGCAATATCTTTCTTTTCTTTTCGAGAAACGACGATGAGTGAGAAAGTTGCTTCGTTAAGTAATGCATAGCTGTGCTCTATTGAGCGACGAGAGGCCAGCTCTTCCGTTTTATGACTCGACGATTATTTTCGTTTGCTGCAGCGCGCCGGAGTGCCGTTTTATTTTATTTTTTTTAACAATATGTTTAGGTGTAACGTTTTTCTCTTTTTTTTGTGCTCAACTAACGTAAAACGGTGTGAAATTAACAAGAGTTGTTTTGATTACCTAAGCCATACCAATTCATTCAACTGGCTATGAAAATTCTCGTTACCACACGCGTATTGTCAGCAAAAACTCGAAACTACAAAGGAAAATCGTTAAAAGCGAAAGCACCTCACCTAGTTCGAACGGTACCATCATCATCATCATCCCGTATAAACAAAAGAGTATAGGAAACGCTCACTACTCAACCTGCTCGATCATATACCTAATGATCTTGGAACCCCTTCATCATGTCCACAACAGCAGCAGCAGAGGTTTAACAACTGTCCATCAAATCTCACCGACTCTGCAATCATCGCCGCGCAAACGTTCAATAATCCAACAACAGCAGAGAGAGAACTACTCTCCATCCGTCTGGAAAATAAGTGACTGATGCTGGTGATGCTCTCGTTTCAGATGCAGTGGCGAAAGTGATCGTATAGATTTGTATTACTTATTACTCTCAAGAGCTTATTATAATAACCGGAAATTGCGGAGAGTGTATATTTTGAAGCTTCGCGGATCGTCTGCTCCGCCTACGACGACGACGAGGACGATGATACTTCACGGACCATCGCCATGGGTTCATGCGCCGCGACGTTATTTTTAGGAGACTACTACTACTCTTGGAGGCCGTTATATGCTTCTTTCTCTCTTTTCGTCACGGAGAGAGCTTCGCGTCGCGAGAGGATTTTTCGGTGGTTTACGAGGGGATTTGTGCGGATGCTGTTGTTGATGTTGTTGTTGTTGGACAGTTTACGAGCTTCATTGTTCCTTGAGATTATTCGTAAGATGGTGATTTATTTCAGAGTGGCTATTTTGGTTTTGTCGCGCAGATTTAGAAGAAGAATAACAATTAACGGGATCGGAAAGAGATAACTTCCGCTATACACTCTTCGTTAACAAAAAATCTTTCAAGATTATTAATAATTAAGTGACTTTCTAAACGCTGCAGTCGACGTCATGGAAGACCAGCGCTACTAAGAAAAAAAATGGTGCATAATTTTTACGTAAAGCATAATACTCTATTACTCAACCCACCTGCATCCCCTGATACGAAAAGAGTGTGTAACACACATACACAACGAGAGTTAAAACGTAACGATCCACAATACAGGACGTAGTTCGCCGTAAAAACAAACCAAGAGAAAAGAGCAACAAGCGACGACGAGACGACGACGACGACACTATGTAACTCCCTGGCTATACGCTATATGGCTTTCGCAGTTCCTGGTTTCACTTCCGGCGACTTTAGAAGCAGACGACTCGTTACTATATATATGTATAATAAACACACCCCAACGACAACGACTTCCTTGTGAGCATTGGCATTCAGTGCGCGCGACATAATTATACACGAACGTGGATTTCCATTTTTCTCTCACGATATATATCGTGAAAGTGTCCGAACAATAACGACGTTTGATTTTGGGCAAATATAGTAGGCGTATATGGCCAGTTTACTGGAGGATTCGAAGCGTGCGAAACTGTGGGTGTATATAAGGTGCGAATGGGATATTTCCCGTGATTATTTTAGTGCGATGGTACACTGCGATTCTGGAAACGCTTCCTCGTATAACCGTCGTGTGTATATGTAGTTTAGTGCCGTTTCTTGTAAGGGTATGTCGTATCTACAGATGCATTCCTTTCCTATATTTCTCAATTTTATGCAGAGGATATGCAAATTGTATAACTGTATACAAAAGTCTATTTACCTTCGATAAATCATCCGATCTATACTTATAATAACAACCTGCTTCAGAATAAAGATAACAATTTAAATCGCAAAATAATTCGAATAAATAGTTTTACAGAAGCCGAAGCGACAATTACTCCTCTTTTATACGCAAACAAGTTTCGCCTCCGGAGAGAGATGCGCACTATCTCGATCATAGGCATTCCTCGATGTTATGCATATCAAATAACGGCCTCTCTTCAATTACACCACTCACGGACTCGTCCTGTTCTCTCTCTGATGCTGATGTTACTCTCAGCTGCTGCTGCTGTAAAGGCTTGGAATATACCGTTTTTTGTTGCATTATTATTTATAGGCGTGACTATACCTGTTATTGTTGCTGCTAAAATTGAGTAATCATTGATGAATTGTAACTATTTGGTGGACGATTGAACGGTCTTTATATATGCTACTGCTGATTGATGCTTTGGTTGTGCAAGAGTTAGGGGATCAACGTGTGTTTTTGCAAATTTTGAGATACACAGTTTACTTTAACGACGTGTATAAACTTGTTGCGTGACATTGAAATTTCTGATAAAAGCAATTTCACCGATATTACGCCTGCGTGCGTTATTTTTTCCACTTTCATATTTGTATAAACATTATACCGATTCCGACCACCTCTTTCTCTCTCCATATACCCGATGATCCAGCTTTCTAAGATTCCAAGAGATTGTTCCTAATGAACGATTAATACAATTGTACGTTTACCACCGTGTATAATAAGCATACCTGCATATTTCTTCGCGACCACGTGCTTATTATGTAGGCATATTATATATGCAGGTGTAAGTATTATCGTGAAAAAAAAGGATCGATATATGAAGCGAGAGATGATGACGGAATAATACGGGCGATATTAACCTATATTCTCACGGCAATTCTAGATTAGTATATTGTGTTCAGCCACTCTCTGAATAAATTGTCGGTTTGACGTCGATTTCTCCAGATTAGTTCTAACGACGCCGCTCTGGTATTAGAGTTAGGAATATATGATGTTGTCCTTCGAAAGTGAGGCGTTGTTAACGCTCTTTTCTTGATTAGAGGTGTCGTTTGATGACCTGAAAATTAGATTAAATTTTCAAAGGCGAGTTTTAGAAGCAGACGAGTAAGCCTTGGCGCCCGTGACACTATTTACTTATATATTGATGTTCGCATTTTTCATTATAAAGAAAAAAAATGCTTTTCATTATTACCTCTAAGTTATTTTGACCTATATTATCATTTTTTATATACTTGAACTATGATATCCAACCAAATTATTAAGAAAAAAGCTGTCTATTTTTATAATATACCGCGAGTGTATAATTCACAAATGCTCAAATTAGATTCTTTTTTAAAGTCAGCCCAAAAAGTGTTGGGACGCGAAGTTTATAGAGATTATCCGACTATATAATATAATATAATATAATTTCATTTTATATAATTTCATCGGCGTATATAATGAATCTTGAAACATAATCATCAATTCGTTTTGTGAGGACAGCACAGAAGCCGAGATAAAAAAATCGATAGACATCGAAAGTGCTCAAGGCTACTTTTTTTTCTCGTCCCCGCGATTTTGATCTAGTCACACCTATTGAGAAAACAATTAAGTAAGTTGCGTTATTGAATCTCCTAAATAAGATAAGTAGATCAACGCTATATTATTAAACTCATGTAAAAAATGTATCATTGTGAAAATTTCAAATCCAAACCAGATATTATACAAAACGCAATTTCGATAATCGACGGCTATTAGTTTATTAGAACCCACAACGAAGGGCTCCATCGAGTACCGAATGTCGTGCTACAGACGCGTATAATAAAGGGCGTCCTCGCGTTCAGCTGATTTATAATGACGATTCCTGCTTCTGACCTTCATATAAACACGCCCTGAAATACCTTCGCGTCATTGGCTACACGCGTCCTTATGTCTCCGATAACGTTTCGAAATGATTGATTGATTGGTACGTTTTCTTCGATGTCAGGTATCGTCGTTGCAAACAAGGGTCGTAATTTATTTTTATACTCTGTTGGCCAGAATGAAAAAAAAAGAATGATAAAGTTATTATGCAGACGGAGGCTGTAATTGCATTTTCAACTTGTACTCAATCCGTCCAATTCTCCATAAAATATAGCTTCCTCAAGAATTGTTATGACTCCTGTACAGTGCAGACCACATTAGAGACGGCTTTTATAATCAATGTACGCGATTCACTCGGCTGTAAATGTATGTTACCAATAAAATCCTTAAAATCAAACATCAGAAAAGTTTAATCACATGCTCTCTAATATCCTTAAAACGTTTTTGTAAAACGACCGCAGCTAATCGATGAATAAGGTACTTGCGCAGGGCTCTGCAGTTTTCTTGCGCAACTCTGCAGAGATCAGCAGCTCGTAATAATGGTTCACATAACGTTTTCCTTTTTTCGAAAAGTCATTCGGCGCTGACGTTGCGAAAAGAGGCGAGCACCCGCGTGAAAATCGCTATACTGCAATAATAAAGTAATCGCGTTCTCCGCCGGCCACAGGATCGAGTCTCTTGCACATCAAACCCTACTGATATTGTAGCTGGTGAAGCATTTATGAAATTCAATTCGAAATGATCTATATTATATTATTATATATACTAAAGATCCCTAATGCACTCTCTTGAAACTTGAAAAAAAGAGTTTAAACACCGCAGGCTTTTCTTCACTCAATCAACAGATGCGAATAGTCAATACTCGTGAATTAAAATCGGCTCTGGGTGCAGTGGAACAAGGCAATCATATATATGTATATCCTTTTTCTAGGCTCTTAGCACAGCGCAGCTGCGCAGTATTTTCACCGCGCGGAAAGTTGGAGTTATCGAACCGTGAGCCACTCGCTCGACAGGACGGCCTTGGTTCCCCTGGTTACTCATCGACCGATTGCTGCTGGCTCGGGTTGGCTGGTAGAGCTCACGTATATACTATACGGTTCGCCGGTCGACGAATTTTGGCTGCGGTCTTATTGTTTTGCGTGACGCTGGATTGAGATTTAGGAGGTCGATGCTTTGGTTCGCTGAGTTCTCTCAGATAGACTACTTTTGTTTTTTCATTATATTTGTATACTGTGCTTGTTGTTGTTATACGTATACGTGCATATATTATAAAGTTATCGTATGATGATTTATATAAGTTAGGAATATTACATGTTGGAATTTTTTTGCTCGCAGACGTGCGTTATTACATTTTAGTGGAGTCACGATGAAAGATAATGTGCAGTATATAATAGTCGTTGAAAGTGCCATAGGCTAATGGATAGATAATTTACTTGTAACCTTCCATTTTGATTTACATACAATGTCTATTGCACACTACGAGGAGTGCGTCTAATTTTCAAATCTCGAAGGAGCTACCTTATTCTCGGAAATATTTTCGCTTTCGTTTTTTTCTTCATCAATAAATCAACGGTAACTTTTAATTATAGACTATTGTCTCTGTCATAGAGTTTATTGGATGAGATGTACGTGCATTGTTTGTAAAAACATGAATTCTTTCCATACTGTTTTTCTGACATGTTTACCAAACGCCTGAAATAAAAATAAAGAACTTTTTTGTAGCAATGACCACAATAAGGTTAGAGGAAGTGCCAAAGAATAAAAAAAAAACTCGTGACAATCATACTTTCACTATAGACGCACAATACGTTTAATACAAGACCAAATAATAACCAGCCGATAAATTCGAATTATCAAAACAATGTGTCTATTAATTTACAACATCAGTTCATTTCTTGCGCAGCTATAGTGAAAGTCCAATATACTGGTCTTGTATTCTCGAGAAGCCTTTATAATACAAACACTGCATGTAAATACCTGATTGCTGACTAATTGCTGAGTAATTCGCAAAAAATATCTGAAAACCTATTCCTCTTTTTGTGACGTTGTTGTATACTTGTTAGACAGAAGCGATAAGTATGTGTAATGGCAATTTGTATAATATGTATGTATATATAATAGTTCGTCTGATGCAACAACACTAAAACTTGGATATTCTATAAGAGAAAATAAGCGTTTCAATGCGGGTATTACCCTTGCACCGGTGAATTGAAGGCTAATAAGTCCCCGTTGATTTATTCACGCATGAGAGCTCTCGTATTTTGAATTTTTGCGACACGATTTTCCTACGCTATCAGTCTCTGTATCCGCTTGTACGTGTCGGTTTTTTAAAATCGAACTTTTCCGTTTCGAGACATCAATGGCACACCAGAACGAACTCCTTCATATACACATAGATAATTATATCTCAGAGTCTAATCTCTCTCTGCCAACTTGAACTTTCTTGAACGAGAGAAGAATAAGAAAAAAGTACATATACCAACGTGCATAACGGGTCAGCTCTCTTTGTGTCTGCGAACGAAAGTCAAGCCCCTGTGCAACGCTTCGGAAAGCAAACACCGGTTTCTTGGACGTCCGCATTGTGTTATGTGCAGCCAAGAGAGTATGCACACACCTTAACCTCTTTCGTTCTATATAACGATTCAACGACATTGTCAGCAGAGTAGCTCCGCTCATTTTGTCCTCTACTGCATTTCTCTCGCTATAACTATATTATAATAGTATAGTTTTCTCGAATAAACGACGATGCTTCCGTGAGGTGTTATATATGCAGATTAGATATACAAGAAGAAATCGAAGGCTGATATAATAGATTAGTCGCAGTTGCGTTGCGTAATTGAAAAATCTCTCGGACTCTCGAAAGGTATTGGATTTTATCGACAGAGTTTTGCGCGGTTTAATTGTCATCGGACTGACTGCTGCACGCTGTTAAAAGACGTTGGCAATCGCTTTGTGTTGTAACTCGATGACTTTGAGGGAAAAGACAGCTGTGGAGAATTATACTTATACTAGATAAAAATGTCTCTGGATTGTGGCGTCGTAAAGCCTATATTCTCATTTTGGATATATTCTAATAATATTAATCACGCGAGAGACTTCCGCGTACATGATGTGAAAGGGCTACTTTGTCGGTGAGCAGTAGCGCGTGAAAAAATGGTAAATCCCGCATAAGGCTTCCAACGTAGCTCTCGTCATTAAAAGTCATAATTCTTAAAGCCCAGAATCCTCCTCATCCACCTGTATAACAATCCCATTCTCATGACACTACACCTCTCCACGCAACAGCCCCAGCCTGTAGCGTCCAGAGCACCTGTGAAAAATCTCCCTCGACGCTCAATTTTGCCACCCGCGGTGTTAACACCACGACGCTCAGGTCTTATATACACCCAGAGACCCTATAGCTCGCGATACATCTAATGCAGCCTGACGTAACAGCATCGTGTATATATACATATATTGCACACACACACATACACGCGCGGGAGTATATAGCAGCGTGGCCAGCGATCACGACCGGTTTCCTGCGCTGTATATACATATATATATATATATACTCACTCTCGTTCCTTCCTTTGTCCAGACTCGCTTGCTTTCACCTCTCTCGAGTCAGCCCTGATGCGCGATCGGCTATTCAAGGATACTCGCGAACCTCTTCCTCGAGGATGTGTATATTTATGTACAGGGATGTATATATACCTCTTATACTCGCTTTTCCTTTGTTTATGGGCAAGGCTTTTGTGGCTTTGCCGTCGCGTGTTTGGCTTTGTTCGGGTGTATATAACGGGGAATTTTATTATAGGACACGATATAGGTTTCAAGAGGCATTATGGCTGAGTTAAGGGGTAAGTGGAACGGAACTTGAGTTTGCAGTGTTTGGAAGAAAATTTAGAACGGTATATATACCTATAGCAATTTTTTTTTAACACGAACATTTCGGGAAAATATCGAACGGATTTTGTAGCGTGCAACCAGCAATCTTGGTCAGGTGTATATATATTCGGAGTGATTGACGGGTTTTGACGAAGGTTTGATTTACTGAAAATTGGATTTAGGCGGTTCGAAAAATCAAGATTGCGTGTTTTTTTTTATTTTAGAGTTACGTAAGCAGGCCCTTTCAATATGAATAATATGGGATATCGTAAAATCATCTTAGTAATTTTCTTATAAAAAAAAGATTTGCGAGAAAATTTAAAATTATTTCGGTTTTCCAGTTTTCAGGCATAAAACGGCGATTGCCGCAGTGCGGAAGTACACGGCGCGTTCTATAATAGATGAGTCTCTATATCTCGCGGCGCGAATTTCTCTAGAACAACGTATTGTCGTAAATTTCGCTCCTTTGCGGAGAAATCATTGTTTTGCATAGTCTGAAGGTGCTAAGTTTACGCAATCATGGTTTCTCATTTACAACCACAAGAATCTTAGCCTCTTAGCTACATATTTTATGCTTTTTTTTACTAGATTTAGCGGTTCTCTTCTAATGATACTCTTTAAATAAACTTTGCTTTAAAAGAATAATTAAAAATATATACAGTAAACCTTGATGTCCCGGTTCTCTGCCGACGTTTTTCTAAATTTGTACAGCAAACAAAACTTCAAAACTGTTTATTTTTCCATTACGTCCCATGGCACAACCAAATTTCTCAATATCCACTCGAGCTTTTCTTCTCTTCCTCCCTTTTGTTTACACGTTCGCGTCAGCTTCGATCTTCCTCGCCATCATATAGCATCTCTGTCAGTCTGTCTACAGGGAGTATAGTTTAGGAGATAAAAAATGCACGAACTCGTCTAGCCGATATTATCGCTCAAAGCTGCACTAATGATTTAACTAATATAGCCGCTCCGCTTTTATGCTATGGGTTCTCCATTATTTGCCTCGAGCTGATGCTCACCGTCGGGGCTATAACTAGAGAAGAGAGAGAAAGAGATAATGCTGCTGCGAGCTTTTATCGCCTGTCGAGCGGATTATCGAGACTAGAGTGTTTTGTGCAACGGATAGGTTGTAGTTGCTCAATCTTATATACGTTGTTCTCGTGATTTATATCGTGCTTGTGTTTTTGTTGTAATTTTTTTTAAATGGGTATATTGATATCGAATAAATATTCAGAAAAACTCGTTTCTTTGAGAAATTCAAATAAGAAACTGAGAGGGGAAAAATAGACTTTCAATGTATGCAAAGAAAATATTGTAATGCAAATTTAGAAAGTCCACGGAATAAAGCTTCATAATTCACAAACGCATTTATAAACCCTCTCACACAATTTCTCTGAGCACAAGGTTCACTCTCTCTGACAGAGATAAAGAAGCTAAAGCAGATGCATATATAGCCCCCGTTTGTTTACCAACTCTGCATTAAAGCTATTTCCTTCCTTCGTCCGCTGCTACTGCGAATCCTCTGAATTCCCCAAGTAGTCAAGTACATATTCGTCGTCGCAGGCTATTTTTATACGGATTCGCACAAGTCTATCTATATTTACGTTAGATCCGCATTTGCGTATACTTACACACATAAGTATACAAATGGGCGACTCGCAAAGCTGCGCTTCACCTCCATCCGGCTTTCCTTTTTTCACTTTCGCCGATACAACACTGTGTCCTTGTCTTCCGATGCTAGACTGCAATTATCCGATGCACATGTGAACGATTTGCCTTTGAACTCGTGCGCGCGGCGGCCTTTCTTTTATTTTCCAAGCGATCGCGTGTTGCTGATGGCTATATTGGATTTGAATACTTACATGTGTGTAAGTTTGTGCGAGAGGCGTTTGATCGAATTTTATAACGCAACGTTTTGATGCTTCATGCGCCAACGAAACTAAAAATAAAAAAAATCTTGCAGACGTCGGCGGCGTCCCGCAAAAAGCCTCTTATCACCCATGTTCGTAGAAGCTCTTATTTCCTGACGCTATACAGCTGCACCACTAAAAGTCCTCCTAACCTCCTCTCCAAAAAAACTCAAGAGAGTCACGCGGCGTAAAATTAGCCAGAAAAGGCGAGCGTATATATATCCCCGTTCCAACTCTCTTGCGGCCTTCTGTTATTATATCTTTCTCTCTTTCTCACTGGCAAAAGCGGATCACCTTGGACTATCGGGTCTATATACTACATACGCTCGAAAAATCCCGTTTTCGGAGAGTAATGGAGACGCCTCGAATAAGCCCTTTGTGTCCAGCAGAGTTTAATGAACTAAAAAAAGAGCTGTGTCTTTGCTTCTGGCCACTTGTTTCTTATTGTGAGAGAGCCGGACACTTTTGACGTAATTACTTCGCCGAAGGTGAGAGAGAGAGAGAGAGCGAGGAATGATACTGTTGAGATAGGGAAGAAGGAAGGATTTTACTTTCTAGATTCGTTGTGGCGATAGTCTAGTTTGTGGAAACGTGACGCAGCTTATTGTTGTGGGTATAAATGTACTCTTTTTTTTCCTTATTATACTTTTTATTGTCAAAATTGATAAGATAAAGGAAGTCGTTTTAATAATTACACTCTCGTATAACGAAATCTGATCGATCATTCTTCCGTTCAAGCTCATAAATATTACACTTAATTTTACATTTTATCGTTGCCGAACCAATAATAACGTCAGAGGCTATTTGACAACTGTGCCAAAAAGCAGGCTACTCACTTCCAGTTTATTTGCTCAACGCTGTACGGCTGACGTAAATGCAGTCCAAACATGCAATAGCGTCAATCAACTTTTTTTACGTGACTTTTTACTTTTCGCCGGAACGGGGCCTTTTGAAACGCGAAGTTTGCTTTGCGCGCGAGGTTAAAATCAATCGAAACGCCGAAGTGGATCATTGCCAAAGTTATTGGGTTCTTTCCTAACTCGTTGTTATATACATTGTTTCGGCTTATCTCTCGACGACTTTTTTATCTTCTCGATTTGGGACTTTAGTGTAATAGCTTTGATTATTTCGATATACGTTTTTGTTTCATCATCGGTTTCTTCTTCTATTCATTTATGCGATTAAAAATTGTGTTCGTGACTTGGATTAAAACGTTGAGTCTCTAACGATCGCTCTAGTTTTTTTTTGTCGAAGAGAAAATCTCGCAGGATTTCATCATTTGCTATTTTTGTATGCAAATCAAAACGCGTATTTAAAAGTTTAACGTGATGTCACCTGTGTATGTCGCATTATAAAATTTAGCATTGTGTGACATAACGGATTGAGAAACGATTAATCGACGCGGTGAAGTATCTATTAAAGAGAGAAGAAAATAATTTTTGAATAGATTAAATTTTCTGACGCGACGTATATAGTCATCGTGCGTGAATGTAACTACAAAGAAATCAATACAAGCGGAAAAACACTCTTTAGCTATACGAATTTATGAAAATTAAAAAATCGATGAATCAATTCACTATCCACATTGTGGTCATATAATTATAAAGCTTGAACCGCACACGTCTCACATTCATCCGCACACCATATTTTTTCGGCTTTCTAAACGCGAATATCATATTTTTGACTTTCTCCCGTTTGCCCCAACCACCACCACCGACAGTATATATACGATCCCGCAGACACGAACATGAATTTTCGTCCATATCCGTTATATATAAAACACACATATCTTGACACTCGAGAAAAGTAAAAACCGGACTCTCAATCGTCGTGATCTCAGGCGAATACGAAATGTGCGATGACCTTATTGTCTCGTCGCGGATTTCTCTGAATCATCGTCGGGAGTGCCAACCTGGTTCGTGATGTTATTTTTTTCAACTATATACAATATGTACTTATGTATAGAGATCATTGCTGTAGTTATCTAAGGTGCGCGTAATGAGGCAAGCGTGCGCGTGATTGGCAATTTATTTCTCGCAAGCATTTGTGTGCATCGCTTACTATTTGTACTGATTGAATGTTCGTGGATTGCTGAAGGTTTATCATCTGGGAGTTGGATGTCGATGCGTCAATTTGTAGGGAATGCAGAATTTATCAGTGATTTTGCGATGTGCAGAAAGTTAGTTGGGTATATGACGTATAGAAATAGCGTATGTTTTTCATTAATACAAATTGGTTAATTTTGATTGAAATGCTATTATCTTTCTGGAAAAAAAAACATACAATGCAAAAGATAAGAATTTATAACTTTTTCTAAAGCAGTTCCACGTGTAATAGGAAATCGTAATAATCAAACGCCAAGCGAGAAATCCAATCAGCCCATATACAACCAAAAATACTTTCCCATATCTATATAACGAGCCCAATTTTCCCGTCGATCCAAAAGCTCTAAAACAGAAACCGCGAGACACCACACCGCGCGCACTAAATACAATTTCCCTCTTAAAAAAAGTCGTATAGCTCACACGTGCCGACGCACCGGTGAGTCATGTCCCTCCGAACCAGTTTCACGCGACATCGCGATCGAGCCAAAAAAAAAATGCAATACAACGCGCGCCTCTTTTTTAAATTACACTCGTTTTCTCCAGTTGCAGTGCGGTATAAGGAAAATGTTTCGATCGTTTACGTTTTCCGGGTGTGAACTCTGGTTGAAAGTGTAATTATGTTTAGCTTTCGTTTACGCGTATATAGGAGAATCGTGATATACACATATAGCTCTCGCGTCATGCAAATTTAGATATATATGTAAGCGATTGTTTCCAGAGGAATTATATCTCCGTTGCAAGATTATTGCTGTATAATAGGTTATAATACTATAATATAAAATTGAAAAACCATATAATGTCTTGGAGCGTTCACAAGCTTCAGCCAAATGAATGCAGCACAAGAAACCAGCACAGCAAACCGTAAATATAAATCCAGCCACACACGCGCGAAAGTAAGAGTCCGCAGCGGCTTTTAATCCTGCGCGCGATCGACACCAAGAGTTCGAAACGGACTGCTGTGCAGCGATATATATCCGAGTAATAAGTATTATGCTCTCGACCGCTGCCGCTGCGCTTTACGAGTTTCGCGCGCGTTCTTTGTCTCTAATCGCGGGCGTCTGTTATATTCTCCTTTCGCCTCTACTGGTGTGGTTTTTCAAAGGAGGTAATGAGATCGGGTCCGCCTACTATATACTGCGGCCTTTTTTCTTCTTCGTTCTGATGTTGTTTGTGTTGGGTTATTGGAGGAAATGACTATAGAGCTAAATGGTTTTTTACGAGCAATATTGATATGGTTATATTGATTTTGATGTTGCGGTATTGGCAAATCGTTATAAGTATATATGTTATGAGTGGTCTTAGTACATTTGCCATGTATTCCCGGGGTTTTATGAACGCCTGTGTGACGTGCGGCGGGTATCGTACAGTTGTCTGTTGATCAGTTTTTGTCATAATAACATAATAATAATAATAATGATACGCATAATCGTTCCGAAGCAATTCATTAATACTCAATGTATAATAACCAAGAAACTAATATCCGTTATTATTACCTTCACAGAGTCTAGAGCAAGAACGACACCTTCTCCGTCGAAAGCTCGAAGAAGCTCGAGGCGAGTCGGAAGCTCGAGCTTTGGAACTTCAAGCGGACCTGGAATCTTTACGAAGTCAGCTGGACGAACAGAGTGAACGAGCGAGACGTGCCGAGCGCGATCAAGCTAGTCTCGTTACCGAGCTTACCTCACAAAATGCCAGGCTAGCCGATCAGCTGCGGGAAGCCGCCAAACAGGAGGAACAGCTGCTCATCGAGCTCAAGCTCCTCAGGGAGAAGTGCGCGATCAGAAGTACAACGCTGCAGGATCATGTCAGCAGTCTTGAAGTTCTCAAGGATGAGGTATGCTTGATTTTTTTTATTGCGTTAATTATTAATTATAACTTAAGTGGAAATAACCCACACACGTTTCGCAAATAATAATTGTGTAGTAAGAATACTTTTATCGACTACTCCCGTGTGCAAGGTGTGTAACACACTTCATTACAAGCATATTTTTTCCAAAAGTGCTTAAAGTACACACGTTGGCTAATAATATGTGAAACCTACTGTGGCTGCATCTTGGTACATCAATTTTCTTCCACGCGATTACTTACTTGCAACAATTCTTTTTTCTTTTCCACCTATATAATTACCGAGCACTTGGGGCGAAACTTTAAGTCACGAGAGAGAGATTAGAAAGCGAACGATAATCTGTTTGAGTAACCGAAGATCGTCTTCGCTCTTTTTTATGTATATTCATTACGATCAATCTTACGACTATAAACATTAAAATAACCCACATACACGCACATCCTAAAAAAATCCCGATAAAGTAGTTGCTATCTCCCCCCAGTAGTATAGCGTAGGCGGTGATAAGGCACCCCCCATGTACATACACAAAACCAACAACTGACGCTCCCATTCTTTTTATAACAGGTGCAGCTGGTGTCGGCTCAACGAACCGAGTTGGAGAGGCGTTCGCTGGAACTACGAGAAGAACGTGCCCGGGCAATCGCAGCCCTCGAAGAGGCTGAAGAACGTGCCACGGCCTTGGAAAGACTCGGACACGAGGCCGAGAGACGCGCTATCGTCGCCGAGCGTGAAAGGTACTGTATACAGCCTTGATCGCTTTCTTTCGCTGCCGTGTATATATATATATATAATTATGTAACAAGATTGAAAGCGATAAATTGTTCTCCTATTATAAACTTTGTCTTGTCTGAGAGCGATCGATCCATTTTCCTCAACTTGTTATTATTCTTTAACGACAATGACAAACACGAGTGACTGCGTCGGTGTACGTATATACTTGAGAAAGACGTTATATATATGTAGAGTATAGCCGGCCGTAGTCTTGACCTTTATTTCGCCTTTTTTAATCGAAGGTCCCTGACCGAAGGATGGGGGTATATTACAACAACAGATATAAGGCATTGTATTGGTTTGATGAACCATTTGCAACCTTCGGACAACTTTAAAATATTCAAATTCATCTTTCGCAATTTTCTCGCATTCATCAATATTAATTAAATGAAAACCTCTCCAATCATCAAAACACATATCCTTCGCTTATACCCACGTCCTCGCGAACCGTTACACTTGAGAGCAAACAAAAAATTAACAACGAGCATATTATGAATAGACGCGGTAATAACGGCGTGGAAATTTATGCGCGCCTACGCTACAGCCACCTACGCGCGCGATTGAATTGTTGACCCGGTCGATGGACGTAGTGTGTTGCGTCAATTTGCGGTTTGCTGTTTCTTTTTTTTTTCTTCGACGGTATCGAGTGTCGCGCGAATTGACGGATTATATCGATTTCTCGCGAAGTATATTTGAATATCGATTTGTTGAGGGTATACTTGCCTTTTTTTTATAACTTTTATGAGAGACACGTGGAAAAGGAAAGTAAGTATATACAAAGCCGTAAATTGTTGGTATATATTTATGTGCACCGTGATCGCGAGTGTAGATAACGCCTTAGTCATATATTTCAGATCGACAAAGTGTTGTAGGAATATTCCGTTAGTCAGATACCAGAAACATATATGTAAATATCGACACTAGAACATGCTCTATATCTGATGCAGTTAATGCGCGAAAGTAAAAAAAAAATAAAGATATGGATAACATTTGTAACGGTAATATCCATTTGTCAGTAACTAATAGCGATTTTTCAAAATTCTAAACCCTTGTTTGTTTTTTACGTAGAAGCTTCGCGATTTTAATGAATGCTCTAATTATTATGACAACACGACGGGTGTAACGGTGTGGACTGCTAGTCGCTTCTACCCGATAATCCATCTTCAATCCGTGATCTAATTCTCTCTACCAAGAGATCCAACCAATTTTTCCATATCCTTCACTGCTGTAATAAGCTTAGCCTGCAGCAGTAAAAAGCAAAAACAAATTTGCAAACAAATCTCATCATGACACGCGCTCCTCTTTTTACAGGGACGAGCTGGCAACTGCATTGGCTGCGATCGAGAGCAGCACGACGAGGAATTGCAGCACCAGCACATCGACGCCACGAAGACACGCGCCACGATCTCTTCAAGCGGAGATGGAGTGCGAGGAAAGTGGAGCTTCGTCCCTTGGACCCGAGCAACAAGAACACGAGCTTAGACAGGAAGTGGGACGGGCGTGTCGTAGACTTAAGGAATTGTCGAGCCACCTGAGGAGAGGAGAGGACGATTCTGGACTGCAGAGCGACTGCGATGAGTCGATGCTTGTGCTGAATAATAGCACCGAGTCGGAGGTTCATTGATTTTTTGTATAAATTGAACGTCTTATCCAGGCTTAGTTGAACCGGTCGATATTTTTAAATCAAATTAGAGACATGAGTAGATTTACTCGACGGCTCGGAGCACAGCTGTTGGCTCGAGAGTTTACGTTATCTCGAGCTTAAACGTTTTTATTTTTCCATCGTGTTCTGAATGCGAAGTGGTTTGCAGCACATTTTTAATCTTTATTCGTTGAGTTTTCAAAACTGTTATCTAAACCGGTAAATCGAGTTGAATTTGAATTTTCACGTCTGTGAGTATTTGTTAAAAACTAAAATTTGATACACCAATGATTAATTAACTTGGCACGGTTTCATTAAACGTCAAATGAAATTATATAGAACGAAACATAACGCAATCTCAGATACCGGCTAAAATAAAAGCCTCGAGATCATTGTTCCAGCATCGACGGCCGGAGTGAGAGAAATGAATTACGATAACAATTTCATATTCACGTGCCCATATAGCCGCATGCAGAATAGAGCAGCAGCGCGAGTGTGACTCAGCCCATTACAAAACCGGCCAGGGGAACGGAAAAATCGCGATCGCGCGTGGCTATATTCCGCGAATCGAACTGGACTGTTTAATGTGGGTGGTGGTATACACGGCCCACGGCGAGTAGCGTCGCGCTCGAGCGGCTCGCGTTCTCCTTCTCTCTATTTAACTTGATAATAAGTTAGCAAAACTATAACATACTAACGGTCACATCTATTCCACAGAATAACTGCTGTCCAGGAGCACTGTCAGACCTGGTCGAGGAGGTATTCGGCCTAGCTCTAGCCGGCGTTCGAGGTGGTCCAGGCGAACTCGGTCTCGCGGTTGAGCTGCACCGGGTAAAGGAGGAGCTTGAACAGACCAAGGATCAGCTAAGGCAAACGCAGGACGAGCTGAAACGGCGCGGTGAAACCGTTGTCGAAACGGCCAGCAAGCTCAAGGTTTGCGAAGCAGAACTGCAGGGCGCGCGAGAGGAACGTGACAGAGCTCGAGACGATATCGAGCATTCGCAACTTTCCAAGGACGAGGTTCTTGCACAGGCTTTCCAGGTAAATATTGATTTTCGCATACGTAAAAATGTGTATGTAAAACGTGTGCCTTGTATTTCTTTACAGACAAGAGACCAAGCGGTGGCGAGGAAAAACAAGGTCGAAGTCGAGCTTGCCCGAACGCGAATCGACATGCTCCAGATAAACAGCCAACTGATGGAGGCCATCCAGCAGAAGATCGAGCTGAGCGAGCAGCTCGAGCAGTGGCAAATGGACATGCAGACGCTACTGGACGACCACTTGCGCAGCAAGCTGGCCCCTGTACAACATGCTTCCCCGGCCAACACCGAAGCAGCGGACGGTAGTGTTGTTGCGCCGGCACGCAAAAAACGCACCACTACTAGCTCCAAAAAGAGATTCGGAATTTTCTGATACTTGAAGTTGTAGGGGAAATTGATCGGACTATCGTGACAAAACGTGCAATTTCTTGCGTGATCTAGTACTTGATATACTTTTAACTAGTATAGCGGCGAGTGTACTTGGGAGCGTGAGAGGTGTCCATAGAGAGAAAACGGGCTGAAACTTTGTCATAGCTGTACAAAGTTTCTTTTCGTGTTTTAATTCCGTCCATGAAGCCAAACGAGTGTACAGGTTTTTTTCAAGGCAAAAATCATGTATACGAAATATATCGAACACTTTAAATGAGTGCCTACTTAAATTATTGAATTATTGTATCGTACTTGAATATTAAACTTTCTAAGTGTATTTATTTAAGAGAATGCTGATTTTGAATAATAAAAATTTAATTGAAACACCAAGACTTTATTTTTGCGCTCCATGTCTAAAACAACGATTTTTTATAGAAAAGGTAAATATTCATGGTATAAACTTTCGTACTCGGGAATAAATGTTACTAATTCTTTTAATATACGGGCGGAAACCAGCAGAAACCTATAGCAATTTTCTGCGTGGAGAATTTCACTTTAACTGCCTATAGTTTAGTTAAAGAAATTTATTTATTGCATTTATTTACGTGAAGTAGTTTGCTTTAACTGCTCGCCTTTTGGTTACAGTAATTTGTTTATTTACACTAGCCTACATGGTGTATTTGAGATTTTGTTAAAGCATCGTCTTTAACTGCAGTTTTTTACGTGGGGTATTTTGTTTGGATTGTTCGGGTTTGAGTTAAAGCAATTTATTTATTTATATTAAACTAGCACGCCTGGGGTATTCGGGTTTAAATGTTAAAGATTTAGTTATAAATATCTTCATACTTATTTTTGCAACGTGGGGTAATTAGTTGATAGCGTTTAAGATTTGAAATACGCAAGCCCGCGCTCTATTACATTTAAGCTGTTGTTACAGTCTACACCGACATACAAGCATCCCACGGCCAATAAAACAGAAGAACCTCACCTGATGGGGGCAGAACTAGCCTGCCTGCCCCCGCGCTTTGGCTTCACGCAACTCCGGGATCTGGCCAGATCTGGCCTTCTAATACTGGTGTAGGGATCTTGGGAATGCTTGTTTGATGCTTGGCACCTACAGATAAAAGATAAAATGCATAGATATTTCTGTATAAAGTTTATCTAAAGATGGATTTTCATTATTATGGTCACTAATGGTCAGATATTATAAAGATAATGGTTGAAAACAAATTAATTGATATACATATATTAATAATAAATAAATTTATTTTAGTACGATTTTTGTAATTTTTGCATACAATTAAATGAAATTGCTATCACTTTCTTTATAAAAAAACAGCCACTCTAAGTTGTAAAGTCTGTAAAATCTTGAACAAGATCGTCCACGATTATTAACTTATCTTCCTCCTCTAAGGCTTTTTTGATTGTATCGTCATCTGGATTTTTTCGTGCTTGTTCCTCTAAAATTCGTTTTCGTAAGCGTTTTATATGACGTAGACGTTCCAACCAGTTGGATGCATAAGGATTACGATCTTTCTGATTTAATGATGAACAAACCATCGAAGCCAGCTACAATAAAAATACAAATTCATATATATGCATCAAAATGTATAAAATTATCATTGAACAATATTTACATTTGCGTGAAGTGCTAACTGACGAGATAAAATCGCCAAATTATGATCGGATATAATTTTTGGTTCAGTATGTCCAATATGTTTGCTGAGTTCATCTCTTGCTTGCACTGTTACTTGATTGGTTCCATGATCAAGTGGTTGAATAATAACGCAAGCATAATTAAATTGACCCTTAAATGAGCAGGAAAAAAGTTATAATCAATGTAAAATTCGCAAAAAAAGAAAACAAATATATGTACCTTCACAGTCTTTATATCATATTCTTCTCCACTTTCATTATATACAATTGTCACATAGTTGTTTCCTATATGCTGCTTTTTAGAAGTAGACTTTGGATCACTGGATTTTGTAGGCATCAGAGTTGCGACATGAAAAGCTACCTGTGTAACATCATCTTGCCAAATATACGCGAAATTTCCATTTTCACCGTTACGATCAAGTCCGCCGAGAAAAATACTTTCGTCCGCATCCTTAAGTCTTATAAGCGTACCAAGACTTTGTAAATATTGTGCATAACGCAACGAACCATGTTGGTTTGCCAAAATTTCGGTTTCATTTTTAGCTTGTCCTGGTCCAACGTATAGAATCCCTATTTTATGAGTTTCATACGGTTGTATCCTATCTAGATTTATAATCGAAGTCTGTAAAAGAGCATTGGGTTGTGGCACCAGCAAAGGTTTTTCCTTGGATTGCCCGAAGTGCGCCGAGTGATACAGTTGCAAAAATACATAACTAAAAACCATTAAATTTTTTGTTTACGGTTACGTGCATGATTATATTGTAAAAATATTTATAAATACCTTGGGTTGATTCCACTCCTATTATTAGGCAGATTCATTTGAGACGGCGAGTCTTTTATTCGAGGGGAATTCGTTCGCCTGATTTTTGCTGGGCTCATCACAGATATCGTATGTCCACGATCTCGAAAAGATAGAGGTGGTAGAGCGGAAGGATCTGCTTTTTCTTCTCTGAGCTAATTATTTATGAAACGCATTTTAATTTCATGCGAATGATTTTAATAAGAACGTTGACGTTGAAATTAAATTTACCTTTTCAATGAAATGATTCCGGCCAATGGGTGGCTTAGAATCGAGGACCCAAGACTGCCGATTGTGGCTTGAATCTAAACTGGTTAATCGAGAGTAAATTTGCGTCGGCGACTGCGGTGGCTTAGAAGCAAGTTGTGATTGAGATGTCAGCAAATTCGTGGGAGGCTGCACAAAATCATACTATAAATATTTGCATATAAACACAAATAAGGAAGAGAAGAGGAAAGTTAAAAACTAACTTGACCAGCTGTTGGCGATGGAGGCACTGTATTACTTGTCGCTGTCGTTGTCGTTTGGGAAACTTGACTCGTACCTGGATAAGACCTTTGCGATAGCAACCCTGATGGATGTTCTCCAGTGTTCTCTGTCGAAGGTGGAGTAGTACCCATTCCCGATATTTCCTCGGGAATCGCTTCGCAACTAACTCTGTGTCATAACGAATTAGAATGTATTGTTGCTTATAATCCATTTTTTACGGATTGTATAATTAAATGTATACCATACCTCATATCTTTAGTGTAGGTACTTTTGATATGTTTTTTTAAATCGGCATCAGATTTGATATCCAAGTCAGGATTAACATCGTCTCGTTCAGCAGAAGGTAAATTTAGCTTGTCTTTATTCAAGAAAGGATTTTTCCAGTTTGAACTCATTTCTGGACTGGAATTCGACCTACGAACTGGATTTCGTGATTTTCGCGACTCTAAAAAAAAAATTATTAAAGAGCACAATATAGTGTTTTGTTAAAAATACGTATCCAAAAATACAATAAATTTGCCTGCATTCTATTACCTTCTTCGCCTTCTTCCAAACTTTCAAGACTATCACGAGGGCTCGGTCTTGATGGACTTGGACGAGCCGGAGAGCCTGGAATGTCGATGGGCCCGGAACTAGACGACGTGCTGGATTTAACAACAGTGTTGGCCTCAGCTTGAATTGGTTCAAGAGTTTTCTCCGTCGTATCCTAAATCGATTTGCAATAACGTTCAAAGTAGAAATAAAAAAATAAATTCCTGGAAGAACTAACCGGTATTTCGTCTTCGGAGAACTCTGAGGCAAGGTCCTGACTCTTCTGAGGCTGCATGTCCGAGGTGGGCATGTAGAGAGCAGTAATATTGTCAAGCGGCAATTCGTAAGGCGAAACCTCGTGCATGGAGTTCTGTATTCTCATAATCCAAGACATGTCGCCGGTAGGTCGTCTTACGTAAATCTCGGCCCAGCCCTGACACCAGCAAGCGCATGGTTGGTGTTCCTCCTGCTTGTCCGTGTTCATCATCTGCTCAAGCTTGTAGGTCTCGCTGTTTTGCTGATGCTGCTGCTCGCCTCTGTCGAGGGTGTCGACGCTCGACTCCTTCGCCTTGTAGGTATCCGAGTCGTCGAGCGAGCGCTTGCTTTCCTCCGTAGGCGAGTTCGCGGCCGTGTTGGCGCTCGAGCTTGCAAGACCACCAGATGACTGCCGGGACAGCTTGTCTTCCTTATTGCCTTCCGCACTAGAGGCTCGCAGCAGACTCGAGTGACTAGACCTAGTTTGATCGGGGGTGGCTTTACAAGCTGCCCAGCAGTTATCACAGAGGGGACCGCGCATCGTCTTGTTGCTGCAACCACTGGTCGTCACGGTGATCAACTTGTTTCCGAGAATCCAAGTTACCGAATTTCCATCTTTCAGCAAGAAATCCGCAGCCAACAGCCTCTTTGGACGGGCCGAATACATAGAATAGGAATAACGCGCCATCAGATCTATGCAAGTTTCTGTGAGTTCGACGTGAAAATTTTGAAGAGCTTGATCAACTGGAGGCTTCAAATCCAACGTCCTACTTTCTCTTACGTATCTTCGAGCCCTACTTCCCTGCGAAAAAATTCATGAGTTAAACAAAAGCGCTGGAAAGTTACTATAATCCATTATTAAGAAATTAACTATGCCTACTTGTTCGGTTAAACTCGAACTTCGTTTTCTATTGGAAGAGTCTTCGTTACTAAGGCCTATGTCTGGCTTGGTTGATACAGTTCCCTCTTCCAGAAGCATTTTAGCATTGGATTTGAGGCCCTAAAAATATATTAACGATTAAAGATGGTGAGCGATTAATTTTAATGACTACTTAAACAGCACTTGGTACCTTTGTAATAACTTTTGCGCAATTGCGTCTAAGTTGAAGCCGACATTTCAAAAACCATACTGCTATCACGTGGTGCGCCAAAGACACAGTATAATGATTATATCTAGTTGGTTTTGTATAAGGCAATATTATGGCAAATATCGACATGTATTGTTCAACTGTAAAATTTGAATAAACTTTCGGCAGCCGTGTAAGCGCTGAAAAAAACCAACAGTTTTACTTATGTTATGACTTCTCAACTTCTTAAGTACATATATTAAATTTTTTGTTTGACTTACTTGATAGAAATTCTAATATGGGTATTGCCATATTGACGGTATCAGAAGTTTTCGACAGACTCAGAAGAACGTTTGACACGAGCTTACTCATGATGTCGCGCATCTCTAGAGCACATGTCATGAGACTCGTGACACATTGTGCTGCACAAGTTGTTCTTAGCCCTTCTTCGAAACATTTTATAAGACGTTGTTGGGTATTTAAATCAAAATGTGCGTGGTAAGATGTACAAGCTGCAAGAACCGGGAAGATATCCGTGCGAAATTCAGTCCGAAAATTCTTGTCATCAATCTAAAAAATTTAAAATTTTAGTATTTATTTTTTATATTTTTGATTATATTCATAAATTTTCTGACGTACCATATTGCAAAGTGCCATCGCTAAAGAACCTACGTCATTACTATGTCGAGACAAAATCAATGCTCTATTTTGTAATAATTGCGGCAATTCTTTTAATATCAGCTGTAAGACTTGTACATCTGTAAAAAAAATAATACTCACAATAAATGACAAGTTGTATGACACGAACACTACAGTACAGCACTACTACACTGAAAAGGTCGCTTACTTTTTTCCTGCTTCACGGCTGTTGTAACAGCCTTGCAGGCGTGAGCCAATGAAATATTGGTGATTTGGCAGTTTGCGCTTTGCAAAGGTACGGGACTAGCAGGAGGTGGACTCGTTCCGCTGCTACTCGAATTGAATGAAGTATTTTCTAGCACAAGGTATGGACTGTATCGTGTGACTGTACCTGTCGCTTGTTCGGGGAAACCTACGTGACCCAAACCATTGGCTCGAGCTTTGAGAAAGCATTCAAAAATCTGAAATAAATGTGGAGTGTTATTTACTGTGTTTGGTCATTGCTAGCATGCTTCACAGAAAAATTTGTAACGAACCAAATATCGAATCGTAGAAACCTCCTGAAAAATTCCTTTGTGATCTTGATAATACAGTTCCAAATGATTTACAAGTACTTGGTAAGCACGGATAGCGTGGAGAGACGGTAAACGATACACTTTCTGAGTAAGAATTTTTATAACTCCTACGACGGAAGTCTTGACATCTTTGATGTCTGCCTCAACTTGCACATGTGTTTCTAGTTGAAACGGTCTGTTAATTATCTAAACAAATTAAATACACAATTAATATTATGATTGGGATTCATCTCTATTAATAATTAATAATCGTTTCAATAGTTACCCTATCCAAAATATCTAACAAATCCATACATCTCTTTGTATCACATTCCAAACATAAATCTACCAACACGTGAGCAGCAAAATTTCGTATTGTTACGTCGGGATCCAGTTCTACATGCTGTAAGTGGGGTACAATGATTCGTTCAATAAGTTCATCTTCATATCTAGACCTTCAGAAGAATGCAAAATATTTAAAATTTTATTAAAACACAATCGTGTATTTTCGATAAAATTAAGTTTTTCATACCTGTTCATCTGAATAACATTGGTTAAAACGTCAAGAACTTTAACTCTTATATTAGTTCTCGTTTCAACTTTATAATAACGATCAATCAAAGAACTCAATTTGGACTGCCATTGATAACACGTCGGGCCTAACATAGATGCCCTATAATCAATGAGCTTTAAAACTGAAGCCTCCTGCACAAAGTAAAAAATTTAGATTATTATATATTATATTTAAGTAACGTGAAAATTATGAAATTAAAAAGAGATAAATAGTTTACCGGTCTCGTATCGGAACAACGTTCAACAAGTTCGTAAAATTTCTGAACATTGCCATTGTAGGAATTATTATCCAGCAAATATTCAATGCTGTTAATTGTTTCATGCAAACTTGCAGAAACTTGTTTAGTGGCTGGCTGGTTACTGTTTTCTGTAATTAATTTCAATATGAATTATAAATTTTAACTCTCATTGTAAAGTGTTTAAATAAATGTAATAAATTATTATTTACCAGTGTGAACAATAACTTGTTCAATAATGTCCAAAATTATACCCCATGTAGGTTGCTCCAGCTCAATCCCATATTTATTAACCAATCTTTGAATAGACAAAGTAACTTCATACATAACAATGGGATGATTACAGAGCAGTGCTTGATGAAATGATGGTAGCACTGATGATGGTGTGCACTTCAATTTTGGTATTCGATGTGAACCCCACAAGCCCATATTTACATAAAAAACTGCACCTCTTAAGAGGCGTACGTCCTTTTGAAAATTTGGTTCTTGCAACAGAGAGCACATTTTGTAAAGTGCAGAATGACCCATATGAGTTCCCAATAGGTTACGCATTATCTGACAAGAACATAATTAATAAATTATTTCTTATTCAAGTAACTCATAATTCGTTAAAATTCAATTATTATGCCTTACCTTCCAACTAACTTGACAGTAAGCTTCAACATTGACACTTCGGCATAAAGCTATGATGAAAGTTTGCAAGGAATCTGGTTGCAGCTTGCTATAACAAACTATTGCATCCAGAGCTTCAAGACTTGCTGAAACTACTTCTGGGTTGTTACTGTAATAGCAAAGGTGGCAGATGTACTGAACAAGGCCCGAAACAATATCTTCATCAATGCAGGCTGAATTAAATTTGATAACATTAACAAGCAACGATAAAAACTCTGCACCACGTTTCCCATCTGCACCTGTCACTATTGGCATCCAAGAAAGAAGAAATGGACCCATCTTCTCTTCCAAATGAATGATGTCTTTTCCATTTTCAGTTAAACTCTGGAGTAATTCCAACCTAAGAGCAAAATAATAAGAATTTTAATTTTTCAAATTGTTGCCTCAAGCAAAAAAAAAAGAATGGTTTTTCAAATTACCTCAGACCAATGTCTTCTGGAATATCATGTTCTTTGATAACATTAAAAAATTTAACCCTCATCAAAGATGAAAGCCTGGAATATTGTCCTTGAATTAGACATTTTAAAAAATTTAAAGTTGTGTGTCGGTGCTCTCGTGGAACCTCTGGTGCTAGAAGGTCTTGCACGAGAAACCATAGCCTTTCCGCGGCACACTGTAAATAGTCAAAGTTGACAGTAGAATAAAACTTAGCTCGATTGAAGTACAACAATTGCAGACACTAATTTTTTTTGCGACACAGTACTTACATCTTCCCATTGATTGTTCAAAACTGCTTCGCTCAGATCTTTGATAACTTTTGTGCGACAGTGGACAGGACTATCAGAACTAATTTCTCTCTCGATTCCATGAGTCAATGTGATATCTTCTCTACTTTTGAAGTTTCCTGAAGTATACAAGAAAGTAATAATGTGAATAACAAGTTTCACGAGTGAGTACAAGAAGTAATAGATTCTCAACTATTTGATACTCACCCTTATTGATACGAAAAAATTGTCTTAATTTATCGGGGAATGTTTTATTGTCCTTGTCTTGAGCTCTCATTTTTGACATTATATGGCTAATGACATGTGCAAACTTGAGTCATACCTATGTATAATAAGAGGTATGCATAATTTTACAAATATCGACACCGACCCAGTGAAAGGGTATATCTAGGGTTCTTCGAACATTCGCAAACCTAACCTGTACCTACTTGTAGCTTGCTGTTTTCTTAGAAAAACATCCCCACTATCACTGATCGGCGTGATCGCTGAATAGCCAAACAAACAAAATTCCATCAAAATTCTATTCCGCGAGATCCAATATAGGTATATCATATATGGTATATAGTTGGAGCTCTCATACATGGTAAGGTAACAATAATCAGGCTTCCTGCAGTACCAGCCGAGGTTATCCAAGTATAAGTTAGGTCCTATATCAAGTCCCTTATCAGAGGCATTTTGATGTTTGCTTTAGTTCTCTTAATTTTTTTATTCAAAAGCTTTGTCAGATGGATAATACAGCGGTAATCAGTGCAACCTTTTTTAAATGACACGCAGCCAAATATCAAACACTCAAAGGTTTCTGAACAATCGACTTCTGTTGTATTATATTTCGTGAAAATAAATCACGTGCCCCGTCCAGGTTAGTTTAATCAATGTGTTAGTTGTTCGATATATTAGTACCTATACCAAATTTCAATATTTTATTAGTAATATCGATTTTTCTTATGCGGTTTTAAAATAGCAAACGGTAAGAAATAAGCACGTGTTGTGTGTACTTTCTTAAAACGAGCTGTAAACCCACGTTATGCACTTGCATGTATTTTTGAATCATCAGGTTCTCTAATAATTTAATTTTTAAAAATTCATTATCCCATTATTTTTCATGACAAAAAAATGCTAATTATATGAAAAAATTTATTAAACATTTGCACTAGAATAAACATGATCGTTGCTTAATAGAACATTTTTATTTTTAATTTCGCACAGTTCACTCAAGTAAAAAATCAAAATGTTATCCATTCAAGAAAAAGAAATCGTATCTGTAGGCAAAGTTTTGAACGACAGTAATAGACCATTGAAGGAAAGATTCCGTGCTTTATTTACTCTTAAAAATATCGGAGGATCTTTAGCAATTGAGCAGATACAAAAAGGTTTTAGTGACCCATCAGCACTACTTAAACATGAACTTGCATATTGTCTTGGACAAATGCAAGATTCTCGTGCTATACCAGTACTTGTGGATGTTTTAAAAGATAAAAATCAGGAACCAATGGTTAGGCACGAAGCTGGTTAGTATAAAGTTTATTAAAATATAAATGATTAATTTAATAAGCATGTGATACAATTAATATTGTAATTTATAGGGGAAGCATTGGGAGCAATTGGAGACACAAATGTTATATCTGTACTAGAGGAATATAGTCGGGATCCAACGATTGAAGTTGCTGAAACCTGTGAACTTGCCTTGAAAAGACTGAGGTGGATAGAAACTCAAGGTGAAACAAAAGACAAAGATTTATCAGAGAATCCTTATGCATCTGTTGATCCAGCTCCACCGGCTAAGACAAAAGATGTAGAAGAACTAACAGATATTCTTCTGGATGAAAAGGCATCTCTCTTTGAGAGGTACCGAGCAATGTTCTCATTGAGAAATTTGAGAACAGAAGAAAGTGTTCTTGCGCTTGCAAAAGGTTAGTATAAATGATAACATGGCTGATACCATAAACTTTGCTTAAAGCTGGAACTCGTAAGACTAAATAAATTTTAATTTTTAGGTTTAAAGGCAGGCAGTGCACTGTTCCGACATGAAGTTGCATTTGTACTTGGTCAGTTACAAGAGGAAGTGAGTGTTCCTCACTTGAAGGAGTCTCTCGAAGATTCAAATGAAAATGAAATGGTTAGACACGAATGTGCTGAAGCCCTAGGTGCTATCGCTACTCCTTATTGCTTAGACATTCTAAAGAAGTATTTGGACGACGAAAAACGCGTGGTCCGTGAAAGCTGTGTGATTGCATTAGATATGTGTGAATACGAAAATAGCTCAGAATTCCAGTATGCAAATGTTTTATCGCAAGTTTCCACGTGATAATATTAATAAATAATTTTAAGTAATGTAATATACAGCGGCGTCGTAAACATCAACCTGCTTAATTTTAATTTAAGTGACAACTAAAATTTCTTAATCAAATACAGGTATTTGAAAATTCAGAATTTGACTTCTCTTGATGAAAATTAAAGTTTTGCCTACAGATACCAATAACCATAATTGAGTTTACGGTCTCCAGTGAGGCATAAATTTAAATTAAGAAATTCTATTTATTAAAAAGACTATTTTTGTTTCAAGAAATTTCCGATTTTTTAAATTACACTTGCACCATGTCCTGAGTTTTTTAATTCACATTTCGATGTATTTGCACTCACACTCATTTTATACGCAGTCATTGCAAATGTTTTTTTTTTTCGCAATGCAAAAAGCCTGTAAACTTAAGTCGTCCGGAATACAAGTGATAGCTTCGTTATACCTATGGAAAAAGATAAGAATCTCACTGTGTAATGTAATGCGCATCTCGATCAACTCTATACTATTTAAATTCTCTCCAGTAGACAATTGACGAATAGAACTGGTCTCGTATTCAAATTTAACGAAATACGTATTGCTCTATGAAAGTTTTTTCAAGCTTGTGTAATAACAAAACTTTTTCACGTTCCGATAGGACCTCTCTCAGCGTCAAATTTGACGATAACAGCGATTCATGTGCAGTCAATCTCTTAGGTATGCAATAACAGTCTGATGTCACGCAAATTTCATTTACAATCTGGTACAAGCAAATTTTTTGTCTTTCCCACAGAACGTAAATAAAATACCGCACAATATAATGTGACGCTCGATCGAGAAACTACGTCGCACTATAATAAGTAACAAAACAGTTCAGAGAGACAAAAGCTCGAGTTGCTTTTTTACCGTGCGAGCAAATTCTCGAGTTTCAGCAAACGCGTCATAAACCATACAAACGCAATATTTTCCTCGAAATCAAGTTGTATACATGCATCAATGTTAGATATTTTCCAAAGCTTGCACGTGCATGCGCACCCGTTTTTCGGAGCATGATATATCTACTCCAATAATAGTCAGCCCTCTTCTAATTGTTTATTCTCATAAAAAAATCATTAGCTACCTTTCCGTGTTAGAAATGAATTAAAGTGGCAATCGCTCCTCTATACGGAAGCTATTCGACCGCACGCGAGACGCACGTAGCGCCGGTCGAGAGGTTTCCCTCTCGTATTATAAGTATATCATAACGCTATTCGCACGTGGTCGCGACTAATCTCTTTTGATGATAACTCGATAACACTCGCTCGTGAACTCTGTATAATATAAGCTTGTATAATAATATAGTATACACAGAATTGCGCTGATGTGCGTTTTTAAAAATACACGCCTATTGTCATAACAAAACAATCGTTTTGAGCTCTCTTGGAGGCGCACAAAACATCGCACCGCCTCTGTCCACACGGCGCTATTTTTATCTATATAATATCCTGTACCTAACGCATAGACTCGTCTCTATATAGCTTCAGCAGCGGCTGGTTGGTATCTCTCTCCACACACACACACACACACACACACATATATATATATACAACATACACACCAGAGAGTCTCGAAATTGCCGCGTGTGGGGCCGAACAGTGCGTTCGTGTACGTGATCGTGATGCTCGCGCGCCGGCGAGCAGAGAAGTAGTATAGTGTATAACCGCGACGCGGTTCAGTAGTCAACGAGCGGCTTAGCTGACGAGTCGACTCGCTTGTTTTCTGCGTATGTATATGTTTTATATATTCTATAATAAAAGCCGAGAGAGCTTTGGTAAGCATCGCCTACCGAATGTGAGAGCCCCTCGAGGCTGGACATCTTCTGTACTCGCTGTTATATATCTTCTGCGCTAATACACCGCGCTGTTTCAATCGAGGTATGTTCATCATATCGGTACCTTTAAAGACTCGCTTTGCTCACACGCTGTGCTGGCACGTGTGTTTTGTCGCGCTATGTTGGTTTTACGAGTGCGACGTCGTGTTTAGTGCGCTTTTTACTTCCTGCTTGGATACTGTTAATTTTCTGCTGCGTGCGCTGTAAAATATAACAAATCGCTTTTAGGCGGAAAAAAAAGCTTGAGAGAGTGTGTGTGAGTTTAAAAAAAGCACAGCACTTTTTCGTTCGCCTGATGTTACTGCGACTACTCCGTCTGTAATACATACATAACGCATAACATTTGTAAAATACATTTATGTACGCAGCTGCTATAAATACCAAGTACACACACACTTCATTCATGAGATAATCGCGCTTCCTTGTCCCCGAGAGAGTCGCGTATTTCTTTGACGCTTATTACCTATATACTTGTAAAATAATGGATAAAAATGCGCGACAAACTATAAACGACTGATATGCCATTATTGTTATTACGCGCTGCAAACATTTCACGCGCTGTTGGACTCTGATCAGTGTTTATACTTACTCTGTTTATGCATTTACGATTCGTGTTTGCCGACGGTTATCGGAGATTATTTCATCCGTCAAAGACTGTACCGGCGGAAAAAATGTCAATAACTCCCGGTTTATTATATATACGTGCAAGTATACAAGGGATTCAAGGCGAATATTGAACGATATATTGCCGCAACGTAGAGTCCACCGCGGAAGCTACTTGCGGCTGGAGGATCGAGTTGGTCGTATACCTTCGATCGTAGATCAGTTTCTGCAGCTGCTCTTATTCTTTTTTTGTAATTTTGTTTTTCATCTTTTTTATCTCTGTTGCGGCTTCGACTCGATGACTCTGCTGCGGTCTGCCGATATTTTTTTAATTTTTATAAGCCGAGCTTCTGCATAATGTGTTTTGAGATTATACGTATTCTTTTTTTATTTGCTGTTTGAAATTGGATAATTCTTATATATTGTACACATCAAACTTTCGAAATTTTTCGAACAAATTTTAAGCTTTTAGCTAGAAAAATCTATCACTGTTGTTATTATTGTTATAGATAAAAAGCTATTTTTATTTAAAATAGTTTAGCTCGTGAATCCGTTGATTTTCGAATGATGCAATGCCAGGTCCGGTTTGCATCGTCTGAGCCCAAATCCTCCGCATTTGGTCTCAATAGAATTTAAGTTCTCCGAATCTACTTCTTCTCTTTCTTCCTATCCCGCAGTCAATCAATGAGACAAATTTTCTCCGACGTCTTTTACAGACTCGAGAATAAAAAAAAAATTTGTTGTGCAAACGAAGAACTTCAAAGAGGCCTAATAATTTTCATTTTCAAAGTTACAATTAATAATATAAAAGTTATAAAGAAATATGCTATAACATATTCTTCATTAGCATCAAGAGCGACGTTGTTACCACGACGCATTCATATTGCATTGCTCCGAGTATATACTAAAACGTTTTCCTATTAGACTGCAGTTAGAATCGAATGAAAAGTACAGTTATCCCAAGTTCAAGCTCGTAAAAAAGAATTCGAGATAACATCAGCTTTTACCCCACAGAATCTCGAGGCCTTGTACCAATATAAGAGAATCTGCAATTTGGGTTACCAAATAACTATGTGGACGCAATGACAAATACACAAGTCTAATTATGCTAAAAACACTTTCAATTAAACATATCTGCGCGTCAGTGATGATTAGTGAAGCCATAAATTATATTCAATCAACGAATCAATTCCCGCCCCTTAGTCTAAATCTAAGCAGTTACTATCTTGTCACCAAGTGCTGATTCTATTATTGAGTATATCGGTATTAAATTTAATCTACTCCTCGACGTAATGAGGGGAAAAAATTCAACTTCTATATAATAAGAATCTCGCTTAAACGGCAGATTCTCCGCACTATCTCTTTCCGATACAAAGTATATTGTACAATCGAGAGCTGCAATATCAGCAATTACATTGATAGAACTCTCTGTTCTCGTGGATGAGAAAATAATTGTCAGTCTCGCAACAACAATTTTCTTTCTTCAATTAACAACCATTAAAGTAACGTTTACAACTAATTAGTATAAAACGGCAACCAGACGTTATTAATATTTGTGATTGATATTGACATTGTATTTATTTTTTTAAGTTATAAATACACATAGTGCTGCGTAGCACGTGCTGTCTCGTCTACTTATTAGGTTAAATAATTTCATTGAATTTGCCGTCATTAGGCGCTAAAATTCTACAGCAGCAGCTTCTTTTGGATGATTCACGCGTTGCTGTTTCTCGCATGCAGCGTGCGATTGTGCGCGAGATGCATGCCTTTCCTGCAGCTATAGTTCGTTGACCTATAAGGTGCAAAGACGGAATCTTCTTTGTCGGCAAGAAACTTGCCATGATTTTGTGTATTTATTATCGCTGCAATAGCGATGTATCGCATATGCATAGATTAAAAAGCTAAATTTTTTAATTTTAAAACGACTTTTTTTTGCCGTAAATTTTATTATAGAATCATCAGTCAAGCTGAGCAGTAAGAACAACTGTAATATCCGCCAAAGCGGAAATCATCGAGGATGACGATGACAGACGTTGAGCCCATCAACCAAAAGGATCTCCATCAGACCAACGGCTCAGTTCGCGATCAGGAGAACCAGCCTCTCAGCGAGTCGGACGATGACACACAAGTGATCAATGGCGGAAAGAAGCCCAGTATGATAAGGTCCAGAACACCTGAGCATAAAAATGGAAACGCGACTGTTCTCACGATCGACGGCTCGAACAAAGCCGCCGAAGCTAAAGATGAGGGTGCAAATGGCGATAGCAGGACGATGCAGGAGCCTCCGGATGGCGGTTTGAGGTATCGTTTTGGAGAAGATTATTATTATTCTGTTATACGATGTATATCTTTACGATTATTTTCTTTTGCGTTTTAGGGCCTGGTCGATCATGGTCGGCAGTTTTCTTATCAACGGTATACTATTCAGTGTCATCAACACCTACTCGTTCATCTACCTTGAGCTGCAGAAAAGGCTGCAGGAGAAAGGCGAATCCGAAGTATCGTCGAAAGCTGGTGTGTTTCTTATTTTGTCTAATTATTCTACTATTGAAAATAAATGGGTGGATATCCACGTGGATATTGTAGCTATAGACTTGTTAAAAGTTGATACACTAAAAGAAATTGATGCAAAAAATCTACGATCCACGTTATATGAATCAACAAGGATATCCACCAGGCTATTTTCAACAGGGATATCTAAATCGCTATTCGTAAACATCGGAAAGCCCCCTTTTTACACTTTTCAATTAAATTCGATATCGTTCGACTTCTTATAACACGATTCGATCGCGTCAAAACTAACTTTATTCATCGACATTTTTCATGTCTGCTTTATATCTGTCTGGTAATTATTTGCTGATGATAATACGTATAAATACACCGCGTGTCTCATTTATAACCAATGCATATATATAATACATATTCGCAAGATTCACAAGTTACAAATGTCACCTCGAATGCTCTTTAATTTGCTCGCATTTTACCGCAATCTGTTACGGCCGGTTCGTTCTTTTCTAATGGATTCATTCCAGTATCCTCGCTGCAGTATATATAGAATGTAGGTATAGCTTCTTCAACGCTTAGTAGATGATCAACAAGACTTTTATTGACAGCACGCGTCGTCATCAGAGCGAATCAAGTGCACAGAGTCGCGTTCGATTTACTAAAAAATACAACAATTAGGATCAATGAAGCAGCGATCCGCGGTAAAATCGGTGTATATATTTATAGGTACACACATATAGAGCGACTTGCCGCCGATCAAATGCAGCGGTTTTATATTATAGTGACCGGGGCAATTGATGAATCGAAGTCTATCAATAACGATCGATATAATATATACAGACTCTCGTGTGTACAGGGGTGCGGCTAGTCGTCTTTAATTACATTTACCAATTAGTGCTGGACTCTTGGGTACAATGAGCGACAATTTGAAGCAATCAATCCGTCCGTCCGGCGCATGTATATATATATGTATAAGAAAAGAACGAGTTCATTAATATTGACAAGATAAGACTGGCAATATTTTTTCCTCTCACCGCTTAAGTAAAAGACAATTGAAGGGTTTTCAGATTCATTAACCGTCGTATAGTCTCTCTGTACATACACATTCCTCGTTTGATTCACGAACATTGAATTCATAATTAAAGTTATTTAACTTGTTGCGCGCGCTGCGTCTTTGATGTCATCGAATTCGCCGACAACCTTATTGTTTGGCTTTGCTCAGTTTCCAGCTTGTAATTAGGAGAAAATCGTTATCTACAATTTTAAGTAGAAAATTTGATAGATCACTATCCTATTCAGTATATCTGAAACAAACCAGCTGTCATCGCGCTACAATCAATTAAAACAAGCCCTTTCACATACAACACTGCAGAATGTGCAGCGTAATTTATCAAGCTAGTCAACAATAACAATATAAACCATATCGAAATCTCCGATACAATGATATCGATTCGCGCTGAGTGTTCTAAAAAATTCTCCTCGCATTTATACGACAAACTTGCGTTTGATAGCCGTGCGTAATTTTCATCATGAATATACAACATTATATCGCTTCATCAGACTTATGACACATTCAGTATACACAGTTAGAGAGTTTACAACTGATGATGAATGTGAAGGAGCCAGACATTGTTGCAAAAGACGCTCAATGGGAATAAGTTGGCGCGACGAGCAGTGTACGCAAGTCACTGCCCCGTGGGATGTCAAGATGAGAGTGATAGTGTATACTCGTGTATATAATAGGTATGTATAGGGCTACCTATCGGCGGCTACACATGAAAGATAAGCGCGATTTTGGCCTTTGATGATGCGATCTTCTATGCCTCCTTTGTCGCAGTCCTTTGTGTGATGTTTGTTTTATCAAATTCGGCTTTGTTGTTACGTGATGCGTTGTTACTGTTAAGTGCCTAAAATATTATTTTCTTGGAATCTGATGATCATGCGAAATTTTGCGATTGTCCGACGATACGCGATTATAATCTGATAATCTATATCTGACACTCTTTATTATTAAGGCGTTATCGCGTGTTTTCTTTTGTATAATTGTTATGCAATTGATTGTGTACATATCATAAACGCTTGTATGAGTTGAATTAAAAACGACTAAAACATTTACCTATAGTTAACTGAAGTTCTTTTCAAATACAACGATCGACAATAATTTTACTTTAATATTCGTAAACAGTAGTGTACTCGAATTTTCAAACAAACAAACTATAAACAACAGTCGGGAGTTACTGAATCTGTTTTCAATTTTCTGTTGAATTATCAAGAAACCTATAGCAGTGCGTATGCTTTTATAAACGATTAAAGCTAGTTCACGCGCGTTTATTAATTATAGTCTATCGCAAAGGCGTCAGGCTAATTAATAGACTATAATATCATGGCAATAGACGATATTCGATAAAGGACGAAAAATGCGCTTGAAAAAAATCGACACTGAGAATGATAGAGAATATGGCGCGCGATGGCTTTTGATCATTCGATGATAGGTTTATTATACCGGTTGACGTTAATAATTGCTGTTCAGTGTATAACCATTGTGCTGCGAACGCTGGTTATCAGTGCATCCGATATGTATATATGTATATATATATGCAGAAGACGAAGAAGAGGAGAATCTCGAGAGGAAGAATCTGAAAGCCTCTGGTCACTGAACCGATTTTATCAATCATGTGCGCAAGTCCAACCGGTTCCGACAAACGCCTAAGTGGAAATAGGATAAAAAACGCTCTTGTATTATCGCTAAAAAATAAGCTTCCATCTGTATGAGAAAATGTATATGAATTGATCACAATTAATTGTAAAACGTTTTATCTTCTGAGATGTGACTAAGAAGAGAGAGGGCTATTGTGCTGCTTCTGATGCTTGTTGTTTGCGTTTTTTGGTGAAGAAAGCTCGGTAAACGTGTGCTGAGAGAGGGACTCTCTGACGCGTGCTGGCTGAGAGATTGTTGACGATCGAGTGCGCAGGACTATACTTGATGGTGCGAGGGAATGAATGCTAGCTATTTATACGTTTGAGGAATAAATTTTTATGATTTTAAAGCTGAAAGATTGGGAAAAGATTTGGAAAAAAAAGTTTGATTTTACCTGGACTGAACTGTGTCATCTGGCTCTCTATGTCAAGATTTGCTTATCGTTTTCATAATCCAATGCACTGGTTTGATCATGATTCTTCTCGTTTTCTATACAGCTGTTTTTTTTTGGGTTTATCCAGCTGCGGCCTGTCTTGGCCTAGCAAGTGACCTATAACCTTGAATTTTTACCCTCGGATTTCTAACTGGGCGGCTTCTCCGGTGAGGACGTATTTCAG